>CM024757.1:14453176-14573178 GCA_014218235.1 Colocasia esculenta | reverse complement strand
AAACCTTTTATATATACTTGGGTTTTTTAGATCCGTCCTTTGAATGCCCAACCCAATCCGGGATCCAAATTGGATTCCGTCAGTTTCCCACACGTCACTTTAACCCACCCGGTCGTGTCGGAGAAAACGGCACGTCGATCCGATCCCTATTTGGGATTTTGGACCCCCGGGTTGTGTGTTTTGACCATTTATATATACTTGGGTGTTTTTTTAGATCCGTCCTTTGAATGCCCACCCAATCCGGGATCCAAATTGGATTCCGTCAGTTCCCACACGTCACTTTAACCCACCGGTCGTGTCGGAGAAAACGGCACGCCGATCCGATCCCTATTTGGGATTTTGGACCCCCGGGTTGCGTGTTTTACCATTTTATATGGTTGACCGTGTTTTTTAGATCGGTCCTTTGAATGCCCAACCCAATCCGGGGATCCAATTGGATTCCGTCAGTTTCTACACTTACTTTAACCCACCGGTCGTGTTGGACGCCCGGCCCAATCCTAAGTATATGAAATTAATACTAATACTGACCTGAGCTGCTGGCTGTGTGGGGCGTACTCCCTGCATTATTGACATGAACTGCTGAACCATATCGCTGAACTGCGTCTGTAGCTGTAGCCGCTGCGTCTCTATCTGTACCTGCTGCGCCTGTAGCTGTACCCGCTGCGTCTGTAGCTCTTCCCGCTGCGTCTGTAGCTCTGTACGTAGCTCCTCCCGAATGATGCCTCTAATGTCCTCTACACCACTGACGGCGGCGCAGAAGATGAACTCGCGTGTGCCGGAGAAGCGATCGAACTGGCATATGAGGACAACACTCGATGAGTATCCAGGCTGTCCCAAAGCCGTACACTCGACCCTTCCTCGGCACTCCCGCTGCCTCGACCCAAGCGTCCGCATCCAAATCTGGCTGGGGAGTGCCCTCTGTGTAGCGCTCCGCCATCGTCCTGTCGTACGTCTCCTGTAAAATAATTTAAAATTAATTATTGAAAACAAATTACTTTAATATCATAATTGAATTCATAATTTAAAGCTTGACTTACAGCAATCGTGCGGGCACTCTCGGTAACATAGTCATCCGTCCCCTTCCGCTTATGAGTCCGGTCAAATAACTCGCGGAAAGTAGGGGCACGCTCCAGGTCGTGATGCTTAGAATTCAACAAAATTAGTTAGTCTCACAATAATAATCCATATGTATATATGAATCGAACAATAAAATACTTACCAATTTTTTACTGTGGGTCGCATAAGATACGGATCCACTAGTATGCACATTCTTCTCCGTTGAGTTGCTCTGTTGCGTATTGCCGCCTGTGACCGCTGCTGCCATGGTCCAGCAGCCCAACGCGCGCAAAGGGACTCCCAATAGTCCGTCCGCAGCCAAAGGGCCGTAATCCACCCAAGCCATAGGATCCCGGTTCCCTGTGGTCTTGATTGCCTTGTCCCGTGCCTCCCACATCGACTTTCTTAAATTAGTCTGGGCCGTAATCTCCCAGACGGCTCGAGCCCGAGGGAGATCCTCGGGTCTCGTGAACGCGAACCTCCGCTGTAAAGAATAAAATTAATCAACGTTCTGCAATAAACTAAATTAATAATAATTGAATAAATGACTTCAACTCTTCTAAAAAATAAAATACCGTAAACATGTCAAATAATAAATCCCGGACTGGCACCGGGAAGTCTCTCCATGCATCCACTGGTCCTGGAATATGTGCGTGGATCAACGTCGTAATATAGCGGGAAGCAGGACTGGGATCTATCTTCCCCCTGCAATTCCACATTAATTTTCTACATGAAATGTATATCCTAAATAACAAATACAGTAACACTGAGATGATGAACTTTACCCTGAGATCCAGCATGGTTGTCGTCCTGGTAGCTGAGGCCCCTCCTCAGCTGCTGGATGCTGGCTCTCCACCTCTGTTGAAAACAATTTAGTACACTTTTATTGTATAAATTGCAAGAGACCAAACATACTAATCTATTGAAACATATGTTTACCTTGTGGTGAGGAAGAAGACGAAGGTAGCGTGGACGGGGAGGCATTCCCTGCAAAATTTCATACACATTAGAAATTATGAATTTCAAATAAACAACAATGTAGAAAATTACCTGTCGCTGGGACGACGGGCGTGGACGGGGAGGCATTCCCTGCAAAATTTCATACACATTAGAAATTATGAATTTCAAATAAACAACAATGTAGAAAATTACCTGTCGCTGGGACGACGGGCGTGGACGGGGAGGCATTCCCTGCAAAATTTCATACACATTAGAAATTATGAATTTCAAATAAACAACATATAGAAATTTACCTGTCGCTGGGACGACGGGCGTGGACGGGGAGGCAGTCCCTGCAAAATTTCATACACATTAGAAATTATGAATTTCAAATAAACAACAATATAGAATTTACCTGTCGCTGGGACGACGGGCGTGGACGGGGAGGCAGTCCCTGTAAAATTGTATGTACGTTAGTTCTCGTGAAATCAATATAAACAATATAACCCTATGGTTTTTTGTGTACATATGCATATACCTGTCGCGGACCTGGAGGCAGACGTGGACGCGGAGGCAGTCCCTCTGCCAACGGACGTGGCAACCCTCCGACTGCGTCCTCCACGTACCATATCTCTATTGATACAAATAAAGATATAGCAAGTCATCAGCACTCAATTTGAAGTAGCAATTTATTATGAACATGTAATGAACAACAACACCAATTTCTTACAAAATATGCAGTATATTATCTATATTCATCATCAGATGCTGAAGACATGTTTAATTCAGCATCATCTTCATCATCATCCTGGAATTCATCCTCATCATCTTGGGAGTCTTCCTCCACATCAGACTCCACCTCCCGCTCAGCGACATTTGGGTCAACTTCTTCTTGTTCGTTATCCTTATGTAAGGAAATTGTTTCATTTATATCATGAACATTGTACTGCGTAGAAGCTGCCAACTCTCGTGCGTCACTCCGATCTGATTGGAAAAAGTTGTCATTAACACCTTCGAGCTCATCATCAGTCGGGAGAAGCTCATACTCAGGGAATAGTCTTGATTTCACTCTACATGCAGCCCACCAATCTCTTAATTTGAGGGATGTATAATTTGAATAATAAACTTGTTGGGCTTGTGCCGCCAGGATGAATGGCTCATATGTACTCAATTTGGACTTATGCTTCACATCGATTAATCCATATGTTGTGTCATGACGAATAGATGTCGGGTCAAACCAATGACACTTGAACAGAAATACATTGTTGTCTTGTCCCAAAAATTGCAGTTCAATGACTTCTTCGAGAATGCCATAATAGTCAATTTCATTTTCATTATAGGCACTTCCCTTCACACATACGCCGCTGTTCATCGTAGACTTATTCCGTCCATAATCTCTCGTGTGAAATCTGTATCCATTCACAATGTAGCCTGGATAGACACGTACAATCTTCGAGGGGCCAAAACTAATCTGTTGTACTCTTGAATCGGGAATGAAGCCTTGTTCAACCTATTATGAGATAAATAGACAAACATTGAATAAATGACTTCAACTCAGTCTGCATAAAAACATAACACTTATGTTTTGGAATAATTAGACACATACTCGAGATCTTAACCAAGTAGGAAAAGACTTCTCCCGTTCCTTTTCAACCTGCACGTCAGTTAGACGTGGATTCCGTCGCAATATGACCACTCTGCAATGTAAATGTCACACAACCGTTAGGTTCTGCAGCAATGCACGCAAATGATGACGAATAAGCGTGGAGAGCTTACTGAATGTAAGGGTCTAGTTCTTCGCAATTCATGAACACGTAGATCTCCGCAGCTACCAACTCTCTGTCTTGGAGTGCGCGAGTAGATGAAGATCCGAACGCCCGTCCGGCACACTTGAATACAGAGAGTCGGTCTGACACCTCGGAATCTCCACCATCATCATTACGTGGAGGTTGAGTGCGTCGGGTTCGTATTTCCGTGTCAAAGTACATCGAACAGAAGTTCGATATCTCCTCAATGAGGTACGCCTGAGTAATGGAGCCCTCAACTTGTGCTTTGTTACGGACTTTCATCTTAAGATCGTGCATGCACCTACGACAATAATTCAAATGCATACATAAGTAATATAAAAGATCGTCGTAATGGCAATAAATTGAGATGTAGAAATATACCTCTCAAACGGATACATCCATCGAAATTGTACTGGTCCTCCGACCCTTGCCTCATATGGTAAATGGATGATCAGGTGCTCCATTGAATCAAAGAATGCTGGAGGAAATATCTTCTCTAATTTGCAGACTGTCTGAATTATATTTTGCTCTATATTTTGCAAGTCATGAATTTTGAGTTCTGATGCAGATAAAATCCTGAAGAATTGACTCAGCTCAGTCATTGCTCCCCATATTTGTTTCGGCAACAACTCACGAAAAGCAAGAGGCATCAGTCTTTGCATGAAAACATGGCAGTCATGACTCTTCATTCCGTATATTTTTCCCTCGTTGACATTTACACAACGCGCAATATTCGAGACATATCCATCCGGAAATCTCAATTGCTTTAACCATTGCAACACTTCCTTAATCTGTCTGGCCCCAAGCACATATGCAGCTTTAGGTTGCACCACCTTTCCTTGAACATGCTGTAGCTCTAGTTCTGGACGTTTGCAAAGTACTTTCAAATCGACCCGTGCCTTGACGTTATCCTTCGTTTTACCTTTGACGTCCATAACTGTGTTGAACACATTATCAAAAACATTCTTCTCTATATGCATGACGTCTAGGTTATGACGTATCAAAAGTGTTGACCAATAAGGCAATTCCCAAAAAATGCTTTGCTTCACCCAATTGTGATCCTTCCCAAAGCCAGGGATTTGTCGGGTACTACCAGCCAGTTGTGTTACAGTCGGTAAGTTCTGGACCCGCCTCGCCATATTTCCACCAGACACCCGTTCCATATCTACCTCCTCCATCACAGTTGTATTTTTAATAAAAGAATCCTTTTGCTTTCGGAAAGGATGGTCACTGGGTAGAAACCGCCGATGACAATCGAACCAACAAGATTTTCCCCAGATTTCAACACAAATGATTTAGAATCCTCCATGCAATAAGGACATGCCAACCTCCCATGTGTGCTCCAGCCAGATAACATGCCGTAGGCTGGAAAGTCACTTATTGTCCACATTAATGCAGCCTTCAGATTGAAATTCTGTTTTCTGGATGCATCATAAGACTGCACACCATCTGACCATAACAATTTCATCTCATCAATCAACGGTCTGAGATATATGTCTATATTCTTTCCTGGACTTTTTGGACCCGGAATCAGCAATGAAAGGAACAGATTCTCACGCTTCATGCACATGCCTGGCGGAAGGTTATACGGTGTTAAGAATACTGGCCAACATGAGTAAGATGCCACCGAGCCTCCGAAAGGATTGAAACCATCTGTGCATAAACCAAGCCGTACGTTGCGTGGATCCCTTGAGAAGTAAGGATGAGTACGGCTAAAATGAGCCCAAGCTTCACCATCGGCAGGATGACTCATTTCACCTTCGTCGCGACGGACTCTTTCCGCATGCCATGTCATATGTCCAGCTGTCCTCGAGGACATGAACAATCGCTGCAATCTGGGTGTGATAGGAAAGTACCGCAATGACTTATACGGAACATCCTTCTGCTTTGACTTGTCCCCTCTCTTGGGCTTGAACCTATCATGCTTACAAATACAGCATGATGTCTTATCTGCATCCTCTTTGTAGTACAGCATACAGTGATTCGGACATGCATCAATTTTCATAAAACCAAGCCCCAAATCATTCACCATCTTCTTCGCACGGTAAAAGTCAGCAGGTAACCTCTCTGATTGAGGAAGCATGCTCTTGACCAGTAAGAGAAGCCGGTCAAAACAACTCTCGCTCATATGAAATTCAGATTTCAAATTCAATAGCTGCGACACTGCAGACAACCGTGTATGCTTCTCACAACCATCCCATAATGGCTCATCAGCATCTCGAAGTAACTGATAAAATCTCTGAGCTGTATCATTCGGCACTTCTTCATTTGTTTGATCTTCATGAATATTGAACTCCGGACCAGCAGCATCGACAACCATGTCTACGTACGTACTTGTGGAGGCAAAGTAATTAGCTGGTGCAGACGACTGAATATTCAACTCACCATGACACGACCATAACTCATAATGGCCAACAAATCCTCTCGTATACAGATGATGCTGCACATCCCATGTCGATATCCACTTTCTGTTCTTACAACCCGAACACGGACATCGGATGTTACCCATCGGATCAACTGCTACTGATGTATTACTCAATGCAAACTCAATAAAACTGTCAACTCCGTCTTTAAACTCCTCGGTCACAACTCCATTCACTATTCCACGGTACATCCATGACCGATTCTCCGACATTTTTCCTACATATTAAATGTCATGTCCCGAGTTAAAATCCAACACACCCTCACATCATTCAAGTACCGTACATACGTTATATGGAGAGTCCCAGAGCTAATGGGTGAAATAAAGCGTTGACGTAAAAATAAATGAAGAGTAAACATACATGAATATCAAAAATTTGAGCACTATATAAATACTTAATGGTATTGAACATTAAAAACAACACAAACCGTGATGTCTTCATATTAGGCCACCACCACTTGATCGGCTCTTTATTCACCAGCTTCTCAGTAGATTTCCTAGGGAGTGAACTAACCACTGATATCCCTAAATATAGTTTGCCAAATACATCTCTTCGTACATAATGGGAAGACATAACTTTGAGAATGTCAAATTCTTTGACACAATTATTTTTCACAAATTTACACCAGTCTTTTCCAATAAACATGTACATACTAGCACACCAACTGCGTCGTAAGATTACAGAATATCGCACTCCTTTTTCATCTTGAACAATAACAGATAATCCACTTTTATTTTCTAAACTTTGTCTTTCTTCTTTCCGAATAATCTTTATGATTTTCGTCATCTTCTCTTTCACCAAAAGTAAACCATCATGCAATCTTCGAATATCGAGCGGAAATATTTTACGTTCAAACAAACAAGTACTTTGATACGTTGGACATTTGTTCTTCTTTGAGTCTAATTTCCAATCGCGAACTCTCATCACTAATTACAAAAAAAAATTAATCACATTTTATTCATGAGTAATTTAAAATATGAAATTAAATCATAATATGGTAAATATGAAAAAATCTCTCAAATGGCTACAAATAAACATACGAATGTTGAATGATTAACTTGCAGTGTGAAATTTGTGAAAGTAAACAATATGTTTAACAAAGAAAGTCATTGCATTGTTTATTTTCATGTCAAGCGTAAAAAAATAACAGCGAGCAAGATAAATAATAAATAACTTAATTTACCAAAAGCTTTGAATATAATTAAGAACATAGTCCATAGTGTGTGCCACCAATTTAAGCAGAATTGGCATCCACATAGTGGGTCGCGAAGTCAATCAGAATTGGCATTTTATATGGAGAATCACGATTTTGTGGAAAGCCCTATAATCATGCGTTCTAATTGGTTTTGGCCAAAACTCCCAACATGAAACTTATTGTAAACAAGATATAAAATATTTTTACATATTTTATTGAGAACATGGGTATGAGGCCCATGAAACCGAAGTCTGCTCCCCATGGTTTTAAGTTTTAATTCTTCAAAGTAATAAGCTGATTAATTACATAAATGTAAAAACTACAATACTAATCAAGTGTAATAAAATTACATATAATCAAGTGCAATAATAAGCAAATACATTCAAATAAGAAGTGTAATACTAATCATTAAACTTAAAGTGAACAATTAAGCGTAAACTAAACTAATGTCTAGAAGGAAGAGTTCGTACTAATTTTGTTTTCCTAAATTGGGATGTATATCTTATTAGAGTGGCGAGATTTTAACCTTGAGCTGAGATGAGCTGAGTAGACGAGTTCAGTTTGGCATATTACTAATGTGTCTTTGTTTCTTATTGTCAATTTTGTTCTGGTACAAAACGGCCGTTGCCATCAGTAAGACGTTCATTGTTTCCGTAAGATTCTAGATAGCCCCATTTTGGGGTTTGGAGAAGATAGTTAAGCTCATATATATATTGAGATTATTTCGCATACTAATTTTTAGGGCTTCTCTATTCTCCTCCCCCATCTTATCCTTTCTCTCGTTTTTTATTTTAATTTGAGAACCCTTGAAAGAATGGTAGTCCATATGACCTAAAATGCATTACTTGTAGTTATCTTTTTGGTGAGAATGTCTTAATTTTATATTCCTAATAAAATATTCTTTCTACTCTAACGGTAATGCCATACAAGGAATACACAAGCGGGACACATTACTTATTCTGATATTATATAAAGCATATGGGGATATAAAAAAATAGGATTTGAAAGATTTTGAGAGTACGCAATTATCTCTGTTATTTTATTAGTGTTAAGTTTAGGGGACATTTTTATTGAGGGGGACAGCTCCCTGATAAAGATGTTTGATGAATGCGATACTGCTATGGCTACTAGGTACTCCATACCCAGGTTGGCCAATTTGGTATCAAGTGCCAGGAATATGAAAAAAATAATAGCACGTCAGTCCAACTTAGAATAAACACGATTTGAAATCTATCCAAACAGTTTAAACTATTAGTTGTGCATTAACTACATATCATATCAGTTGATTAATCTGAGCATTGAAAAGAAACTTATGAAATTTGTTGGACTCGAGGATCGGCAGATCTACGTTTCCCTCAAAGTTTCATGTAGTATACTTCTACTTAATACTAGGTGATCTCTCCTTTCCTTCTTGCCATCTCTCTCCATCACATTCACCTATATTTAAAAAAAAAAAAGCTAGAATTCTACCGACAGAGGGTGGCTGATTCCACACAGTGGTACTTAAGTCTTTTGAAATAACACCAACTTAATCTTTAGTAATCATTCTCCAATTAGAACCCAAAATTAGTCCGTTAACTGACTCAAGAGTGTTAGGTAATCACATATATCCAAATCATACCCATTACACAATCAAAAATTTTGAAAGACATTACGTAGAACTGATGAACATACATATCATTTTTTAATTAGGTATTTTGATACAATAGATATTCAATGATAAGATGGTACATATACGCACTCTCTTACAAGAGTGCTCCAAATCTTTCCCTTTCACAAAATAACCTCCAACTCGTAAAACCCTGTCGTTTGGGGCTGAGTGCAGGGGAAGGGGGGCCGGGTGGGGGGGGTGGGAAGGGGAGGGGGGAGGGGGGGGGGGGGGGGCTGAGTGCAAGGGAAGGGGGGCCGGGTGGGGGGGTGGGAAGGGGAGGGGGGCCGGGTGGGGGGGAGGGGACCGCGCAGGGGGGAGGTGGGCGGGTGGGGGGGAGGGGGGCCGAGTGCAGGGGGAGGGGGGGATCGCACAGGGGGGGGAGGGGGGCTGAGTGCAGGGGAAGGGGGGCGGGTGGGGGGGGTGGGAAGGGGAGGGGGGCCGGGTGGGGGGAGGGGGGTGAGTGCAAAGGGGAGGGGGGGATCGTGCAGGGGGGCCGTGGGGGGAGGGGGGGACCGCGCAGGGGGGAGGTGGGCCGGGTGGGGGGAGGGGGGCCGAGTGCAGGGGGAGGGGGGGATCGCACAGGGGGGGAGGGGGGCCGGGTGGGGGGAGGCCGGAGGACGGTGGAGGGGGTGGGGGTGGGGAGAGCTACTCACCGGGAAGGGAGCGCCGGCGGCGAGCGGCGGCAGGCGGCGAGACGGCGGCGACCGGCGGAGAGCGGCGACCGGCGAAGGCGAGCGGGGCGGCGGCGGCGACCGGGGGCGAGGAGACGAGGAGAGAGAGAGAGAGAGAGAGGAGAGAGAGAGAGAGAGAGAAGAGAGAGGAAGAGGAGGAGAGAGAGAGAGAGAGAGAGAGGAGAGAGGAGAGAGAGGGAGGGAAAGAGGGGGGGTTTCGCGGGGGAGGTGTAGCAGTTTACCGACGGATATTCCGACGGAAATATATCCGTCGGAATATCCATCGGTATTATTGAATTACCGACGGATGTTTCCGACGGATTAATTTCCGTCGGAATTTCAGACGTATTTTCCGTCAGATATATTTCCGTCGGAAATACCGACGGTAATAAATCCGTCGGAATATCCGTCGGTAATCCCGCTTTTCCTTGTGGTGATGTGTCTCGTGTCCGCACCAGAATTGGTGGGGTACGGAGCTGGCCAGGGCGCCGGAGGCCTGTCAACGACGTGCACTCGCCTTGCGTAATCGCGTCGGCTTTGAGTGCTTTCTCCACCTCCGCCGAACCCTTCTGCGATCACATTGATTTCCTGCCCATTGGGTTCGTTGTTGATCGGCTGCTCAGGAGTCCGCTCTCATCATCTGGGGCGGTCTTCATTCTGGCGCACGAACCATCTGAGGTAGCCGCGCTTAATGAGGGACTCGATTTCATCCTTAAGCTGGTGGCATTCGGAGGTGTCGTGGCCGTGGTCGTGGTGGAAGCGACAATACTTCTCCTGGTTGCGCCGCCGGGGGTCGGAGCGCATCCTTGAGGGCCACCGAACATATGGTTCGTTCCTGATCTCTGCCAGGATCTGTTCGGGTGCCACCGTCAATGGTGTGTAGTCGGTGAACGGGCGTGGTCGGCGCGGTGAGTCGCCATTGCGCCGTCCTTTCTTCCGATCACGGTCCGGACCGTTATCGGAAGGCCTCTTCTTGTCCAACTGCTCGCCCTGCTCTGCTCGGCCGGCGGCCAGACTTTCCTCGCATGCCGCGTGGCGTTGGACGATGGAAAGTAGCTCGGCCAAAGTGGCAGGCTGCTGTACGCCGAGGGTCCTCTGTAGAAAGCCATCGCGAGTGCCCTGGATGAGGGCGCTGGTGGCAAGAGGAACGTCCAGGCGTGTAATACAAAGTGCCTCAGTACGGAACCTCTTAACGAAGTCCCAGAGCGCCTCGCCCTTCTTCTAGCGGACTGCCAAGAGGGAGGCCGCGGTGCGCAACTGCGACCTTCCACCAAGGAAATTGTCCCGGAAGGACTTCTTCAGTTGGCGGAAGGAGGAGATAGAGCCCGCAGGCAATGCTTCGAACCAAGCTCTGGCGGTCTCCTTGAGAGTGGCCAGGAAGGCCCGGCATTTGGCCGTGTCTGATGCTCCATGGAACACCATGTGCGACTCGAACCCGTGGATGTGATCCGCCGGGTCGGTGGTGCCGTCATAAGGCGCGATAGTGGGAAGAGGGAGCTTAGGAGAGACCAGGGCTTCCAGGATCTCCACGCTAAAGGGGGAGCGGAAGTCCAGGTCCTCCTCCGCCGGTGCTTTACCCTCTGCGCGCTGGACCATCGCGTCTATGCGACTCTCGAGGTCAGCCATGCGGCGCAAGAGCTTGGCCAACTCTTGCTTAGAATGAGCAGAGTTTTCTCGACCGGTCTTGTGGGAGTTGGCTCCCACAACTGAACGCACCAGACGCGTGAGCGGCGGGGTGAGCGGCCACGGCGCTCCGGCGCCCATTCCTCGGAGGGGGTGCGGTGCGATCGCCGCGGCGAGTCCACCTGCTGCTCCTGGGGTGCAGGAGGGGCACGAGATCGCCGGTGAGATGATTCCGCCTGACGCTCCTGCGGAAAAGAGGCCGCTGGAGCCTGTGATCTCGCCAACTGGGTTTGTAAGCACAGGCAAATGCCCGTCAGATGTTGCATCTGACCCCAGAGCTCGGCCATTTCTTGGGCAGTTGCGGGTATGACGGTTGTCGGTGCAAGGACGTTGCCGACCCGACTAGCAGAGGCAATGGCGACGTCGACGGGGGGGTCCCGACGGCGGGATTCGCCTCGTCTGACGGGACCTCGTCGCCCTGCTCCCAACATTCTGGTAAGAGGATCGCCCACGAGCCATGGCTGTCGTCGATTCCCACAGACAACGCCAAAAGTGTGGAGGCTTTTTCCTATTTGGGCCGAAACCGAATGGGCCTACACTCAGAGGATAGGGAAGACGGTCGCCGGTAGCGGGCGCAGGCCTGCAAAACCAGAATAGGTTAAGGGGGACCGGTTGAAGAACCAGGGAGAACCCTCTGATGCCTAAGTCAGTAATGGACTTGAGAGGAAGGGAGTTCTCGTGTGTGATGTCGTGGCTGGTGTGAGTAAGATTGCGTGATTACACATAACTTTGTATGGCGCTGTACCTGAGCCTTTTATAGGCATGTGCACTGGGGAGAAGGGATGAAACGTCCCGGGATTGTGCCTGAAAGGTCGCGCCGGTTGGCGTGTCGTTCGGGGAGTTACGCACCGGAGCGCCCGTTGGGGCACTCGGTAGTTATTGCTCCTCTTGATCGTGGGGCGCGTGGCCTGTAGCCGTTATAACCGTCGTAGGACGTGAAACGACCCGCTCGGACGCCCTTGGCCAGAGATCCTGAGCAGGTTGCCTGTATGGGGAGCCGGACCTGTCATTCAGTAACCGCAGTGGGTGCTCGGTGTGACTGGTCCTGCAGTCCGGAACCCACGTAGGTCGCTCTGGGGCTAAAGCCTGCTCCTCGAGGGGGTCTGCTCGGATTGAGATTTGAACAGACCAAGGGGCGTCCGGGGACGGCCCTGCGCAAAGCAGGTATCCCTGGGGATGTTGGAAACGGACGTCCGAGGGCGCATGGTGTCCTAGGGGAAGGAGGAGCTTGCTCGTTCTGCGATGGGCTATACGGGCCCAACAAAGGGGCCCAGGTGGCAAGATTGACCACCACACTCTTAAATCGAATTTTTTTTATTAATTATATTCTATAATAAATTTGCTATCATAATGAGAAGAACATTATATCAACAAATAGACGGAATCGTCAAAATATAGGCAAACAAACGAAAATGTCTCCTAGCAAGACATTCCATAGAGAGGAGAGAGAGAAAATCGTGTGTGTGTGTGAAAGAGAGAGGCGGGGGGGGGGGGGGGGGGTTGGCTTTCTTGTAACAGTGCCATCCTCGATTGTCTACCCTCGTTGTCGGCTGAGGACATGTCATTCGCTGGCCTTTGAGGGGGGTCGTCGATCGTACCCCACCACAGTGGAGGCACAAGTGTTGCTAACGGAGGGGCTCTGGACGAGGGGGTAGAGGGGTAATTCTTAGCATGGTCTACATGACTATGTGTTTGGAGATCTTCTCTTGAAACTTGACACGCCACACCTTCACGGCCCCATTGGCAGTTGTAGAGGCTATTTTTAGCCTCCTAGGCCCGTAGGCCCATCATGACCCAGCGAGGCAAAACGGCTGTGGCCCTCGCTCCTCGTGTCCTCGGCGTCAGCCAACCGGCTGCCGAACACGTTTAAACCGTTAAACACCCAAGGGTCCTAGCGGCAATTTTCGAACACCGCACCGGCTTCTCCAACAGGATTTGTCCTTACCGAGTAGATCATGTGGCTCCTGCTCAAGCTCGCAATCGACAAGATGCCCGAGCGCCGGGCACCGCGTGGGTTCCACACCCGAACACCTCCAGGATCCAAGGAGTGGTCTCCGGACACCCCCCATTCTGTTCGGTCCAGGCCCAGCCTACCGAACACGTCCTGCTCAAGACGCACCGTGGTCCCATTGGCATGCGCTGCGCCCAGACACTGGCTACTGAACAGCAAGTCTAGCCTACCGAACAGGCAACTTGCTCGGTACCTGTCGCCTAGGAGCCTCCAAGCAGCTCCCCGTCTCCTAACGACGGTTACAACAACTCCATCGTTCGCTCCCCATGATCATGTGGTGCATTAACTATAGGCCCCCCTTAACGGGCGCCCGAACGCGTAACTCCTCGCCAAGGGCGCCAACCGGCGCGCCCTTTTCGGCCTCATTAGGGGATGTTCTGTCCCACTCCTCTTGCACCTTCACCTATAAAAGGCCTAGGTAACCTCCATGCAGAGGTAGGTGGTCTGGGACACTCACACTCACCCTCGCGCGATTCACACACGAGAACCCCCTTTCCTTTAAGCCTCTTAAGTCTCATTCTGACTTAGGCATCGGAGGGTTCTCCCCGGTTCTTCAATCGGGCCCCACTGATTAGTTTTGGTCCTGCAGGCTTCCGTCCGCACCGGCGTTCGTCTTCCCCATCTTCTTCAGTGGAGGCCCGTTTGGCTCCAGCCAGATAAACGCTACCACAGTTTGGCGCCGTCTGTGGGAACGACAGCAGCCATGGCTCGCAGACGTTCCTCTCACCAGAACTACAGCAGTAGGGCGACGAAGTCTCGACAGCCGCAAGCGGACTCGCATGTCAGAGTCCCCCCTGTCGACGCCGTTGTCGCCCCCACTGGTGCACCAGGCGACAATCTTGCTGCTGCAATACCTGCGACCGCCCTGGAGATAGCAGAGCTTTGGCGGCAGATGCAACATCTGACAGGAATCTGTCAGGGTCTCCAGGCCCAGTTGGCCAGACAGTCGGCCCTAACGGTTCCCCCGTCACCGGAGCAACTACCGGATTCGTCTCACCGACGGTCTCGTGCCCCTCCAGCGCCGCATAGGCAGCATGCAAAATCGCCCCCGTTCGCACGCCGAACACTAGTGCGACAGGCCAACTCACCCGCCGTGTCACGATGGTTCAGGCCCCCGCGCGTTCCGATGTCGATTCCAACACCCACGTGTCTAGGCGCGAGGGCTCAACTCCTTCCGACCAGGAATTGGTCAGATGCCTCCGCCACATCGCTGACCTTGAGCGCCACATGGACGCGATGATCCAGAAGGCAGAAGGCAAACTCTTGGGGGACGACGACCTGGACTTCCGCTCCCCGTTCACCGCAGAGATCCTGGAAGTCTGGGTCTCCCCAAAACTGCCTCTACCTTCCATCGCGCCCTACGACGGCACCACTGACCCAGCGGACCACGTCCATGGGTTCGAGTCGCACATGGTGTTCCACGGAGCATCAGACGCGGCCAAATGCCGGTCTTTCCTGACCACGCTGAAGGAGGCTGCGCGAGCATGGTTCGAAGCCCTCCCTGCATGCTCCATCTCTTCCTTCCACCAGTTGAAAAATTCCTTCTCGGACAACTTCCTGGTCGGAAGGTCTCAACCGCGCACCGCGGCATCACTTCTTTATGTTCGACAGAAGAAAGACAAAGCACTATGGGACTACGTCCAGCGGTTCCGGACAGAAGCACTTCGCATCCCGAGCCTCGACGTCTCTTTAGCCACCAGTGCCCTCATCTGAGGCACTCGCGACGGCTTCCTTCAGAGGACGCTTGGGGTCCAGCAACCGCCTACCCTCGCCGAGCTCCTCTCCACTGCCCAACGCCATGCGGTGTGTGAGGAGAATCTAGCTGCCGGCCAAGCCAACCAGGCGAACTCGCCCCGAAACGGGAAGGACCTTATAAGGTCATTTGAGTTCTCGGAAGAGGTTTCTACAAGCTACCTACCTTCGGCGGCAAAACCATATCGAGAACCTGACATTTAAAAGGCTTATTATTTATAAAAGCCTCTCTGCTTAACGTCCTACTTCTCTCTTCGTTGTTCTATCAGTTTAGGGAAATGACGAATGGTACAACCCCCGGTCACGAGCTCTTCAGCTCAGAAGACCAGCGCGATACCCGTCCTATGACAGATATGTTCAGTTCAACCCCAGGTTGACGAGCTCTTCAGCTCGACCTGCGCAGAACCCACGAGCCTCTAGACACCGACGAATTCCGATTCGGACAGAACACAACTAGAAAAGAGGGGGAAAAAGGACAACGCTAGTTAAGGAAGTCGGGCGAACGGTACAACCCCAGCGCGGTACCTATCCTATGACAGAGGTGTTCGGTTCAACCCCGGGTTGACGAGCTCTTCAGCTCGACCTGCGCGGAACCCACGAGCCTCTAGACACCAGCGGAACTCACCTTGCCTGCCACTAGTTCGGCAGCCGCGCCCGCCAAAGCGATCTCCGACCTCGTTTACAGGCGCTCCTCAGCAAGACGTCGCCTCGTCGCAATCAACCGGCTACTCCACCGCAGGCATGAAGACATATCCCCTCTCAAGTGCTCACGATCACATCCGAGCAGACTTGAGAGGGTGGGGGGCAAGTGTAGAGGCTATTTTTAGCCTCCTAGGCCCGTAGGCCCATCATGACCCAGCGAGGCAAAACGGCTGCGGCCCTCGCGCCTCGTGTCCTCGATGTCAGCCAACCGGCTGCCGAACACGTTTAAGCCGTTAAACACCCAAGGGTCCTAGCGGCAGTCTCCGAACACCGCACCAGCTGCTCAAACAGGATTTGTCCTTACCAGCAGATCAAGTGGCTCCTGCTCAAGCCCGCAATCGTCAAGATGCCCGAGCGCCGGTCACTGCGCGGGTTCCACGCCCGAACACCTCCAGGATCCAGGGAGTGGTCTCCGGACACCCCCTATTCTGTTCGGTCCAGGCCCCAGCCTACCGAACATGTCCTGCTCAAGACGCACCGTGGTCCCGTTGGCATGCGCTGCGCCCAGATACTGGCTACCGAACAGCAGGTCTAGCCTACCGAACAGGCAACCTACTCGGTACCTGTCGCCCAGGAGCCTCCAAGCAGCTCCCCGTCTCCTAACGACGATTACAACAGCTCCATCGTGCACTCCCCACGATCATGTGGTGCATTAACTACAGGCCCCCCTTAATGGGCGCCCGAACGCGTAACTCCTCGCCAAGGGCGCCAACCGGCGCGCCCTTTTCGGCCTCATTAGGGGACGTTCTGTCCCACTCCTCCTACACCTTCACCTATAAAAGGCCCAGGTAACCTCCATGCAGAGGTAGGCGGTCTGGGACGCTCACACTCGCCCTCGTGCGATTCACACACGAGAACCCCCTTTCCTTCAAGCCTCTCAAGTCTCATTCTGACTTAGGCATCGGAGGGTTCTCTCCGGTTCTTCAACCGGGCCTCCCTGATTTGGTTTTGGTCCTGCAGGCTTCCGTCCGCACCGGCGTTCATCTTCCCCATCTTCTTCAGTGGAGGCCCGTTTGACTCCGGCCCAAACAGGAAAACGCTACCACAGCAGTATTTAGGTTTAACTCGAAAACTAAATTTTGGTTCAATTTGGGTTGAATCTTTAAAAATTTTGATTTGAGTTCGAATCAAATCGTATTAAAATTTTCAATTTGATTGTGATTTTTTAAAATCAAATCAAATTGAATAACTTGATTTAAAGATATTTTTGTCAAAATATATGTAGATATATATATAAATTGATTCCAAAGGTATTTTAAGCGAGGAATTTTTAGCTTCTATCATTTTTTATCATTAACATCACATTATCTCAACACTATTAAGTTTTTGTAGCTTTTATTGTTGTTTTTGGTATTATTAATTTGTCTTTAGTTGCCATTTGAGTTAATTTAGGCACATCTTTTAAAAAATAATGTCACACTTCTTTCTACCTATGTTCATCTGTTGTGTCTGTGTACCACAAAAAATGTGGGGAATATAGGTACCATCTTGTAACATGTATTTTAGACAAACTTGATGCACATGTTCAACCGTTCACATCATTTTTGACATGTATTTTATATGAAATTTTTTCCTCTCAAAATATTTATAAAATTTGATGCAAAATAGATTGATTAAGGATTGACTTATGATATGATAGATCATGGTTGACGTGGCGGATCGAATTGGTCCGATTCGGACGAATCGGATCGAATCAGGAGAAATCTGATTCACTCGATTTCCATCGAATCGGAACCGATTCTCATCCGATTCCCATGCGAATCGGCCCGATTCAGGCGAATCGTGGCGGATCAGGAAAAATCCGATTCGCTCTGATTCTTCGATGCGTCGAACCTTGTGATAGATGCATGTTTAGAAGTTTTGACCGAGCTAACCAACTCAATAGTGAGAGTTAATTACCATATCAAATCGAATTAATTTGATTTAGTTTAATTTGATTTTAAAATCATTTAACTTGATTTGAATTGAACATTTAATTTGGTTTGAAAAAAAATTTCTTCAAACCGAACTAAATCAAATCATACTCACCCCCAGTGAAGATGTGGCCATCAAAACTCGCCACCATGACATTGACAACATCATTGTGGGCGTGGACCAATTTGAGGCACTTGGAGTCAAAGATCCGCCAAGCCTTGAAGGTCTTGTCCCATGAGTTGGAATAGAGGAGGCCCTCATTGAGGCTGAGGCGTCGCTATACCCAAGGCAGCATTCACTACAAGAAAATTGAAATGTACTTACATTATAAAACTATAAAATAATACCCAAAAATCATAAACATACATATATACTTACGAAATATTTTACGGTAGATTGGTGTGTACTTTCAAGCCGATTCTAAAAGTCAGTTACGACAACTGCATAATTGTAAGAATAGGTAGGTTATATACCTTCGCATATGCCTATGTGCGGTAAGTACACATGTGTTCGCTTATGCTTAAAACAGTTAGTGTTTCGCTTGTGCTTATTCAATAATAAGACACCTAAAATTTTAGGCTACAGATTTTCTCTTTTATGTTGTTAAATTATAGGGTAATTTAATTAGGAGTTCTTAAAAAATATTTAACTTATTTTCTAATCTCTGACAGAATTGTAATTCTTTACAATAAATGTTATCTCCTGTTACAGTATATGTTAAATCATGTTATATTAAAAACTTTTTATTACAATTATAAAATTTTAATTAATTTTTTTAAATTATATTCTCTAATTTCATATATGTATGGGCAAACATAGTTTTTTGGGCCATGCATTATTTAAAACCCAATATTTAGAGTAGTCTTGGGGCACTTTATTGAATGCCTCGTAAAGAAGTGCCTCTATCTATACTACATTTGGGGCACTTACAGTAAATGTCCCAAAGAAAACTGCCACTATAAGTCAGTTTTCTTGTAGTGTGAGATCATATGATTTGATCAACCGTACGTATATGGACCGAACGGTGTAATATTTAATTAGATTTAACTATATCTATTTACATTTGTATGAATGTACTTATATATTTAAATATACACTACAAGAAAAAGATGATTTAGCGACGGACTGATTCCGTCGCTATGCTGTCGCTATTCTGTCGCTAAAATATCTAGCGACGGAAAAGCAACAGACTAGCGACGATACTGGTCGGCAGCTATATATTGGACGCTAATCAGCGACAGGTCTGGAGCGCCCGCTACGTCGACGCTAATAGCGACGGACTAGCGACGGTCAATAGCTGTTGCTAAAGCGGTCGCTAATGTAGGCGACCATCACTGTCAGCGGCAGCCAATATCTCGTCGCTAATCCGTCGCTACATTAGCGACAACCGTGCGGCCGAACCTGGTAACTGAAACAGCGATGGAGGTTAGCGATGGATTCTCTGCCGTCGCTATTCCGTCGCTAAATAAATAAAAAAACATAATAATATATTCTATAAAAATATGTGCATACTTCTTTACAACTGTCCATAATACATATACGAATTAACTAAAAAATAAATATCTCACAATCACCATTCACACACATCAAAATCACATAAGTAAATTCAAAGATTTCACACTAACACAAATATCTGTTAAATATTTGACAACAAATTACAAAAGTGTTTACATAGATAATGAAGATAAAAATAAAAAAGTCAAATGATGAGACTCCTAATCCTCTGCAAAACGAGTCTCGTGGTCGTTGCCATCTACATCGCTGCTAGATTGTTCTCCAATAGCCTGCAAGCACAAAATAATTATTAGACATGTATGTATATGAAGAAGAGATAAGAGATCATTTTACAGTATAAATAAAAATTAAACATTTCATACTAATTTAAATATTTGTTAAATATTTGCAACAAGTCACAAAAATGTTACATAGATAATGAAAAAGATCAAAAAATAAAGAAATCAAATGACGAGACTCTTCATCATTTGCAAGATGAGTTTCGTGGTCGTTACCATAACATCGCTGCTAGCCTGTTCTCCAACGGCCTACAAGTAAAAAATAATTATTAGACATGTATAAATATGAAGAAGAGATAAGAGATCATTTTACATTATAAGTAAATTTTAAACATTTCACACTAATTTAAATATATGTTAAATACTTGCAACAAGTCACAAAAATATTTACATAGATAATGAAGAAGATAAGAATAGAGAAGTCAAATGACGAGACTCTTAATCGTCTGCAAGATGAGTCTCGTGGTCATCGCCATCTGCATCATTGCTAGCCTGTTCTCTATCGACCTGCAAGTAAAAAATAATTATTAAATATGTACGAATAGGAAGAAGAAATAAGATATCATTTTACATTAACAAATTATAAACTTAAACATAAATACTTTTGCAAATTCTAACCAAGAGTTCGATTTGGATTCTGTCGACTCCCACATGTCCAGTTTGACTCTCTCCACATGTTAAAACTGTCTACACTATGAACAAACACTTATTCCATTTTCGGGCTGATCTGTAGCTAATGAATGAACAGAGAAAAGATACCAACGGACACGAAGATTTGATTGAGAACAACCCCGCTGTGACAGGGGGATTGACACACGGAGAAGTTTGATGAGCTGCCCCAAACTACTGGAACACTTGCACGGTACAAGCATCAGCTCAGGTAAGAGATTTTGTGGTTAATGCAAATTATGTGATGCCATTTCTATGTTGCCATTCCCAATCAACTTATATAGAACACATTTCTTCCTTGTTTAGCATCGTTACTGTGAACGTTCTTCTGGATGGAAAAAAAAAAAGAGAAACTATAAAACAACCATCACCACACATGCTGAAGTTGACAAATTGCTTGGCCATTACTGACATGTAGACATTATGATTTATTGTACATGCTTTTCCAGTTGACAATACTAAGCACAGATTTATGAACTAGATATTCTAGCTAGCTTGCAAGATAATCAGAGGATGTAATTGTGTAGCCACTAGCCAGGTAACAGATATATTTTTTAGGAAGAAGCAACTTTTTAGTTTTCTTTTTGCTGAGTGGGAAGACACTAGCTGAAGTGAATGAAATGAAAAAAAAATGCAAATTCAACAAGGAAAGAAGAGAAGGCCTTCATAGTTATTTCAGGTACTGGTTGCCAAGATATAGAAAGAAGAAAAGAGCTAGAAGTATAGCAGAAAAGTATGTGGAGTTAGAATTAACGAAAGGCTGCTATCTTCTGAGTGTTTTTTTCCCTTCATTGTTGAGATACAAAAGAAAGACACAGATCATCCAAGACTGCACAACCAGAAGAACACAATTTGTGTTTGAGTGCTTCTTTGCATTAGAAGCAATTAGACTGACAGGCATCCAAGACTGTCAAGATATTGGCCAGGATAGCAAGAAGTGCATTGTCTAAGATGTTCAAAGAAAAATTAAGAAAAAAGATAAACGAAATACTGCATCATCCTAAAAGAGGGGGAAAAAATCTAATCTCATAATTGGTGCTGGATCTGGTGGGAGGAATAGTACAGGGAAACAGTATGATGAATTGTGAGGAGGGCCCTCCATCTCTTCCCGGCACCCAAAATAAGACTAGCCATGCATGTCAGCATATATATAGGACATGAAAATATTTGAGACCAGCAGGGCTCAAAGAGTGGATAGGCAAAGTATGGAATCTAAAAGGTGAGTGGAAATTTCTGAACTATCACACATATACCTTTATTAATTATGCCTCTCCATCGAATTATTTGCCAAAGAATGTGGATATGTGGGTGAGAATTCACAATCTTCCAGAGGAATATTTGACAGAGAGACAGTAATAAATTGGCAGCTCAAGTAGGTGAGACCAGCAGGGCTCAAAGAGTGGATAGGCAAAGTATGGAATCCAAAAGGTGAGAGGAAATTTCTGAACTATCACACAGATACCTTTATTAATTATGCCTATCCATCGAATTATTTGCAGAATTATTTGCCAAAGAATGTCAAATGTTGCATGCTCCTAATCATTTGGTACTTATCTCCAGGGAGCTAAAATGGGCATCGCCACTTCCTTTTATTTACTATGCTGCATCTTCCACATCGTTAAAACCAAGGAGTTAGCTAGTAGTATTGCTGCTGCACTTTTATTTCCAGTTGAGGCCTTCAGTTCAAAATTTGAAGCCAAATCTAATGGTCATGTGTGCGAACTCCATGTCACTTGTGAATTCCAGTAGCAGGAAACCAACCTCATGTTGCAGGTGTAACCGAGGAAAGGTTAGGAGTTAGTGTTAATCCAATGGATCCTCTCAAATAGATATGCAAAATGATCTAATGGCCACCCCTACATGACTTATCTATTAGGGAAAAAAAAAAAAAACCACACACACACACAACGTAGCATTAATCAGAGGGATTTTTGTTTGCATGGATGCCCCTCTTAGCACTGAGTAATATGTTCATAAAAAAAATTATATTTGGAATCCAACAAAAATTATCTTTCCTCATGTTCTGGGACTGGCCATTACTGTATTGCCGTATCCAACAAAAATAAAGGAATGCTAAAGGATAAAACTTCTCAGTTGTGTAATTATGAATTAGACTTCATGGATTACAAATGTAATTATGAATAGAATTATGTAAAATGTAAACCTCTTATGGAAGGAGTCGTGGTAGGAGGAAGAGGGCGATGCCCCTGAACAGAGTGTGAACCTGTAGAAAAAAATGAGGTATGATTAGACTTCAATAATTATAAATATACTTATAAATAAAATTTATGTAAAATATAAACCACTGGTGGAAGGAGCCGTAGTAGTAGGAGGAAGGCGATGCCCTGAACGAAGCGTGAACCTGTAGAAAAAATGAGGAATGATTAAACTTCAATAATTACAATTATAATTGCAAATAATAACTAAATTTCATATATGAAGTATGACCTCTGCGTCCTCGAGCTGGTCGACCTCCGCGAGGCATACCTGTTGTTTATTAAATTAACATAAAGTATGAGACCATTCAGATTTTAAATGTACACACTCCTAAGTTCGGATATTTGTAGACAGTCCGACAATGGTCGGAATTCAAGATTTTAAATGTATATATGCATCCCTTACTGTAGAATAAGCCATGCATATATACTAATTAAAATCTTGAATGGGCATCTAGACACTGGTAAGACATCCCCAATCCCTCTAAAAATATGTTATGAATCACCATCAGCAACCACTCAATCTTAATCAGGCATTATAAAGCAACTTGAGGGCACCAAATGCAAGCACACAAGATATAAATTGGACAAAGTCTAGAGATGTCAATCAAATCCTACATAAATATGAAGGCAAAGGGACAAAGTCTAGAAAGCTTACAGAAATGAATAATTATACCATGTTTCAACCTTGGTGTTGAAAGCTTACAGAAATGCCTGATTTGGCAGCAAAATGTTCATGGAAACATGGACGCAACATTGAAACAAACATAGTCATCCAGAAAAAGAATAGTATCTCAATTGCAAAATGTGAGGCAACTTATTACACAGACAAGGACCAAAACACATTTATCCAGAAAAAGAATAGTATCTCAATTGCAAAAATGTGAGGCAACTTATACACAGACAAAGACCAAACACACATACATACACACACACACACATATATACATATATGTATATATATAGATAAAAAGATATACTTATCAACCTTGCTGTATGCATATACCACGTCTAGAGATAAAGACAGCTGACGAGGATTCATAACCTGAAATAGACATTTTTGCGGTCAATGCCATGGAATTTTATTTGTTTCATATTGTGAGAAGCAACTTTGCCAACATAAACAAAATATTACGCAGGAAACTGTTCATTTCAACAACACTACAGATAGAGCACCTCCATCATGGTTCCATTGATGATACTAAGGTGCATACCATGGCCATGGCCATCTTTCAATGTTGAGGAAGACAGTCGGCGTGCGTAGAGATGTCACAGCGAGGGAGATGGTGGCGGGGGAGGGAAAAAACCATGGAGTCTTTCGGAGGATGGCGACTGCACCACGACTTTGTTGGGGTCAAATGCCGGCGGAGGTGTGGGGGAAGGGGGGGCACATGTCTACGAAGGTGTGAGGGGGGGGGGGGGGGGGGGGGTTGACGGGGGATGGCGACGAGCAGGGGGTGGGGGCTAGGGGGCGACGGAGAGAGGGAGAGAGACTTACCGGTGAGGGGGGCGACCACGACTGGGCACTTGACGAGGGGGCGACGGTGACGGGAGGAGACGATGACAGGGCGACGACGACGGGGCGATGGGCGACGGCGACAGGGCGCTCGGCGACGGGGCGCGGGCGCTCGGCGACGGGGCAACGACGACGGGCGAGGGCTCGCGCCGGCAACGGCGACAAGGGCGACGAGGGCTCGCGCCGGCAACAGCGACAGGGGGCGGGGAAAAGGGTTGACGGGGCGGGGGAAAGAAAAGAAAGAGAGAAATGGGGGGGAGAAGGTTTCGTGGGAGGGGGGAAAGGGTTTGACGAGGGGGGAAATGGGGGGAGAAGGATCGTGGGAGGAAGGGGGGTGTGTAAAATTATTTATATTTAGCGACGGAATAGCGACAAAAATTTTTCTGTCTCTAATCCGTTGCTAAATAGCGACAGCCATAGCGACCGACATTTTGCCGCCGCTAATCCACAGCTAAATTTCTATTTAACGACAGAAACCGGTTTGTCGCTAATTTGTCGCTACTTAGCGACAGATTAGCGACTAATAATTATATTTCGTTATATTCCGTTTTTAAATAGTTTTTTTCTTGTAGTAATAATTATATATGACTATGCTTATGTATATATATATATATATAATTATACATAATATCAAAGGTAGGTATTACCTCAGAAGTAATGCACTCGGAAAAATATGGGCAAAATATTTTCTGTTTTTTTATGATAATAGATATCAAATCTAAGATAGAAAGGTTATCTGTGACCAAGGAATATCCAAATGGAGGTGGAAATCATGATCTGGGAAGCATAGTCCTCGTTAGGGCTGTGAGCATATTGTGCAAAAGAAGCAAACAGTAAGGAGATTAAATAAATAAATGTAAATAGATATATTTACTATTATGTAAATAAAATTATATATAACTATTATATTTTAAAATAAATTATCTATAATTTGACTGTCTATCAACGTAATATATTGTTTATATATAGTTAAAATATATTTAATTTTATTATATAATTACTAAAAAAAGAGATGAATGGGGAGAAGTTTTTGCACGCCTGAAATTTTTCCTCAGTGCCAAATCACCAACTCTTTTCTTATGGTTTCATATTATATAAATAATATAATAGTGTATGAATGTATCTATTCTTACGACTAATAAGTCATAACAAAATAATCATAAGTATATACAACCTGTACTTCTCACAGACTTAACGCCATAATAAAAAAATAGTAAGTAAATATGAACTATTGTTACATATAATAAAACTCCGTAACATCAAGCATAAGTATAAATGATTTTTCTTGCATATATAGAATCTATGCATATAGAAAATTGTATCATAATATAAAATCGTAAGTATACACCCACCTATTCCTATGGATAAATGATTCTCTAACTAAACGTAGCTATATCCCAATTTTATTGTAGTGTCGATAACAATCATATTCTACGTAGGTGGAAATAACATGACATTTGTAAGGTTCATTAGAATAAAGTTTTTCTATGAGCTTATTTATATTATTAATGTTTATATAAGAGTGACAAGATATAAAATAAGACAAGTCCTTATTAGAAAGATAAATAAAATATATCACTATTTCATATCTCATATCTTATAATTTTTTTGTCGACCAATCACATGAGAATGAGGCAAAAAATTTCATATCTATTGCACACTTTGAGACACAACAAATATTACTCTTTCTATATGTATGAGGGAAAATTAATATCCAGTCCAAATTAGTTAGGGTTAATTAATTTGCCGTCTAAAGACCAAAAAAGATAATTTTAGATCATTTGATTAAGTTGTCAATTTTAAACCCAACATCTTCACCCCGTTACTTTAAGTTTTTTAAAACCCCAACATATCTCTTCTTGCTCTTATGACTACGGGATTTGGAATGAGAGAAAGTAGACGCCCTGCGCGAGGGCAATGGGACGACGCGGCGAACATGAGGGCGAAGCCACGACACTTGCACGAGGGTGATGCCAAGATGTGGCGAACACCTGTGTGAGGGCCGCGATGCCACAAACACCTGCACATATAGGTGCATTGAGTGCTTTTGTTGTTCATGCTATATATTGGGGATTCTTGCTATTTATGCTATATATTGAGAGTTTTTGTTGTTCATATTATATATAGGGTTTTGATATGCTGTTCATTGAGGGTTTTTATTGTTCATTGGGGGGTTTTGTTGTTCATTTGGGGTTTTTGTTGTTCATGCTATATCATATATTGGGGGTTCTTGCTGTTCATGTTATATATTGGGGGGTTTTGTATGTTCATGCTATTCATGTCATATTGCTACATAGTGTTCATGTTGTTCATGCTATATATGTTCATGTTGTTCATGCTATATTGTTGTTCATACTGTATGTATGATATGCTATTTATTGGAGGGTTTTGTTGTTCATGCTATATCATATATTGGGTGTTCTTACTGTTCATGCTATATATTGGGTGTTTTTGTATGTTCATGTTGTTCATGTTATATTGCTATATTGTAACGTCGTGTGTTTTTCGGATTCTTTATGGATCATGTGTGTATTGGTTGAGGTGGCCATTGTGAGGCCAGTGTGGTTTGGACGTGTGGTGTGTGCAGGTGTGGTACATGTTTGGTCCTAAGATAAAATAGAACCTATTGTAGTTGATAGGGAGTTGACGGCTAGGTGTGGTCGTTGACAGTGTTGGCGTCCATGTATTTTGACGTTTACTCTATGAACTTGGCGACAAGGGATATGAACGTCTAATCTTGGCGGTCTGATTGGCGACAGTCTGGTTGACGCCAACCTGTGCGACTTGCAGAATATAGGTCTACCCGAGGACAGTTTCCTCAGCTCATTCTCCCTCTCCCTCGCCCTGTTTTCATGTTCCTGGCTTCCCTACTACTTCCAAAGGTTGCAGAAGGTTAATTAGAGGATCGTGAAACGCGAGGCGGTGACGAATTGGCCAAGGAAACGCCGGAGCGAGGTGTAATCGCCGTAGGAGCTCGCGGAGAGTTTGGTGCGAAGCAGGAGAATTTAGGAGGTTTAAGCGTGTCCTGAGGTAGGGAATGATCCCTTTAGTTCCTTTAGGACGTGATAATGCATCTGGAACGCAAGAATCTGCATGTTAATTGTGTTTTTGGGTAAAGGTATCCATGTGGGATAAATGAGTGGTTTGAGTAATTTAATCAATGGAACATGTTGTTTCGATTTGATTAGGATTCATGCATGCTAGAGAAGGTGATTTCTCGTGTTTTTCTATTGGTTTTAGGGCTGGGAATACCTGAGGTATCAGCCCAGAGTTTTTGTGAAGTTGATGGCCGAAGATCTTGGCGTCAACATCGATTGACGCCAGGTTCTTCAGCTAGGAGATTAACGACTGGATACCTTGCCGTTTATATCTCATTAACGGCAGTCGATGTTGCCGCCAGCATGCTTTTACTTAAATATGGTTATATTGAATATTTGTTGATATTGAAAGATGCAATGGTAATTGTGGTGCACCTAGCACATGTGGTTTCTGAGACTAGCGTACTGGGTACGCAGTTGGCTGTTTCTTTACGTGTCTACGTGGTGTTCACGTGTAGTGGACTACTAGTGCACGTGGTTTACGTGAGTCTTCACGTGGTTTGTGTGACGTGCACGTGGTTTTGTGTACGTGGCGAGTAGTACGACGCCTACCGTGGTTACCTCTCCAGTTGGGTGCCCCATGTTCTTTGTGAGCCAGGCGGTTAGCTCGGGGCTTTGTCCCAGTACTTGTGTTGTACCGTCGACGTCTGTGTCGTCTGACCTAGACACCCTCACTCCTGTGTTTGAGTTGTACGTCCGACTGAGGGAAAGACGATAGTGGGACAGTGACTGCCGTACTTGTCTTTTAGTCACTTGTAGCGCGCTCGTAGTTGGGGGTACGGACACCAGTAGTCGACACTGGTCCCCAGCTAGTCCTTTTCCAGTGCCTCACTCTAGAGAGCCCAGGCCAGGGTCTCCAGAGGTGTCAGGCATGGGCCTGCGACCGTGTGGTCCGCAGGTGGTGGTGTTTAGTTGGTCTCCACAGTTGCTTGACCTTTTCACGTAGAGCGGCAGCTGGACCTTTTGTCCGTGGCTGCGAGACTGAGAGGTAGACCTGTGTTAGCTTGTCCGAGTCAGTCTCTGGTGTCGCGAACCAGTTTACGTGGCTCGTGTTTGGCTGTCTCTACTTTAGCTCGTACATTTGTACTGGTTTGCCGTTTAATTATTACAGTTGTTTTTCATAGTCGGCAGACAGTGAGTACTTTTACAGCTTTAATATCTTGCTTAGCTGTTCTATAAATTGTTGGTACTGTTTACTGCTTTCGTACCTGTGGTTTGGTTTTGCTCGGTGTTGGGGGAGTTCTCTACTGAGCCAGTGACTAGCGAGGCTCACCCCTACCCCCACAGGTGTAGGCGAGGAGGACGTTTCTCGACCGTCGTCCAGTTCAGAGCCGCGTCGTAGCGGTGCAGGGTCAGTACCTCCAGCAGTGTAGTCGCAGCAGTGTAATTGTAGTAGTAGCAGTGTAGCTAGTTGTTTACCTCTTTTAGTTGTATCTCGGGGTATGCCCCAGGCTCTTGTACTTTCTTTTAGTTTTGTGGAAATATGGCTATGTAAACTTGTGAAATATATATATGAATTGGTGTGTTCCTTTGTGTTTACACGGACTGTGGTGTGGTATCCCTTGCGAGGCTTCGATCCGTTCGCGGGAGGCGGACTCGGATCAAGTACGTTATCAATTTAACGGGCTTGGACGAGGTATTCTGTCACATATATAGTGTTCATGTTGTACATGCTATGTTGCTATATATGTTCATGATGTTCATGCTATTATCTTAGTTTTTGAATCATACATTATTACAGTTGAAATGGATCGGATACCGGGCATATTTAGTTACAAAGATGAGGCTTATGTAATTCATTTACATCGTGGCATGATGTTGGATGAGATTGTTAGTGATGTCTGTAGTAGATGGACTCTGTCTGAGAAGGGTAGTGTCTCCATTGTAGGATTACTTTCATTTCTAATAGATGTAAATGATTATTACAGGCTATTCCAGAAATTGTTTTGAATCTTATAATGCATATTGCTTGAGACATTTGAAAGTGAATTTCTCAAAACATGTTGTAGGAAAAATATCATGGTAAGACAACATAAAAGTTACTTTCACTATTTAATCAAACAACATATGCATACAAGGCAGAAGAGCATGAAGTTGCCATGCGAACAATGGGTGCAATCTCCCAAGAGGATGAAAAATGGGCTAGAGAGACAAATCCTAACTTCTGGGCAAATGCTTATTTTGAAGGTGAGAGGTATGGTAATATGTATTTTAATGCTGCAGAATCGTTCAATGCTTGGATTCTTGAAGTTAGAAATCTTCCCATATTACATATGGTTAACAGAATTCGTATACAAATCATGGATTTGTCATATCGAAGAAGAAATATTTTGCAAAGTGAGAGACAAAGTTGTGTCACTCAATTGATGAAAGGATGAGAAAATTGATGGAAATCTCTAGAGGTGTTCATGTGATATGTTCTAATAGGATTGTGTTTGAGGTCATGAGTCGGCCTTCATGTGTTGTGAATCTTCAAGAGGGCACTTGTTCTTGTAGGGGATGGCAAGTTCTGAGATTTTTTTGTAAACATGTATGTGCAGTTATCCACAAGATAGGAGGGAATGTGGAAGATTATTTCTCCTTGTATTTCACTTCTGACATATATCGTAAATGTTATGAGGAGACCATTCAACCTATATCAGACATTGATAAACCACAAGTAGATTTTAATGATGTTCAAATCTGACCTCCTCTCACTAAGAGCCGCCTTGGAAGAAAGAAGAACAAAATATCTTCACAGCAATCATTAGAGTTTGATAAGATGGTATATATATGTTCTAGATATGTAAACAACTAGGTCACAATCGAAAATCTTTCTCCAATCCAATAGTTGAGTAGGTATGGGACATCTTTACTAGATATCTTATTAATGTATCTTTGGTAAATATGTTTATTCTAATCTAACATAAATGGCAAATCGTGCTCCCATCCCACCTATGTGGTGTTCGTTTGGACATGGTTATTGTGCAATAAGAATAAGTTAAACTGAGAGAAAGACAGGGAGACATTATTATAGATGCAAGGTATTCACTTACACTCAATTGTGAGTTTTAGAATATTTATATATAATCATTTTAATACTACTACTTAAAATTTTCATCTACAAGATGATGCTTGTGAATTCTTCATGTGGTGTGATCATCTAAAATTTTCATCTACAAGATGATGCTTGTGAATTCTTCATGTGGTGTGATCATCTAACTCATTTTGTGGAATGAGAATCATCTTCTAATTGTTGTTGTGAGAAAGAAGCTAAAATCACAACTCTTGAATGCCGAGTTGCAGAGCTAGAAGAACCTAAACAGTGCCAAAGTCTTCTAAAGAAAACGAGGATGATTGCTAAGGCCTTATCGAAGGCTTTCTCTTTCCTTAAAATTTTTGTAGCTGAAGATGAGAGTGATGGTGATTCTAAGAGTTTGATTGGGCAAGAGTCACAAGTGGATCTTAAATTTAAAAGGCAAATGTAATAAATGTTAGTCTATGTTTGGAACATGTATTTTATTCGATGTTTGAACTTTTGATTGGACAAATTATGTTGACAGTTCTTCATATTTATGAACTTTGAAAGTATGCTTTTTTAAAGAGAATAGAATAGATTGCAAAAATTCTGGGTGAATATGATGAGTCTCTGAAGAGAAAGCCTTACATATGTGCCTTACTGTCATATCCTTTATTGATGATGGTTCTGTCACAATTCTGCCATTTTGATCTCTCCACTGAGAGATGAGATCTTTGACCTCCTATATATTAACTATTGTGGAATGAAAGATGCTTATGAGAGTTTACTTTTTTATTTCCAGCATGTCCTTGTGCACTACAGTAGGATTACCATCATAGAGAGCTTGAGATTTTATGACCTCCTCTTGTGCTAATATTAGATTCTGATATAAATTGTCAAATACATTTTGTTCTAAACTTTCAGCATGTTTTCTAGTTGCTGTCAACTTTAACTGAGGAGTCTGTTGTGCATGAAGGTGTTGGTGAGCTTCCTGACCTTGACGATCTTGCAACCGGTTCGGCTCTTGAAGCCTCCCGCTCTACGCCGGTCACCACCATCCTGGAACACCAGGATCATGGGGCTCCTGCGGTCCCCGTTCTTCTGGAAGGGGAAGCGGATGTTGCCGCCGGCAAAACATGAGGCATGGTGGCGCCGCTCGTTGCTTCCACTGCCAAAAGCTTTCCCGGAATTAACACCCTCAATCTTGGAAAGGATGGGGATTCACCGCCGTATTCAAAGGAGTTTTCAAACACTCCGAATACGCAACCACCTTCATCAAAGGGTGGTCTTCCATCCAACTCACGCGGGATTCTGCCATTTGAGGAAGACTCTGCTGGTCGCGCCCGTGATTTGAAGCACTCTCCAAAACTTGCCACGGGAGTGCCTACGCTCCCACGCGTTGCTAGCTCTATGGCAAAGATGGCAGGTGACCATGCTGGCGAGGCAGTTAAGGCAGGGGACCCAGCTGGCGAGGCCAATTCCAAGGCGGTCACAGCGCCACCTATTTCTGATGGGCCACCTCCGACTGAAGCCCATGGTCCATCGCAGGGCCCATCCACAGTGGCTAATGAGGTTGAAGTCTGCAAAAAGAATGGGTTACAGGTTCAGGAAGAAGTGCAAATGGAGAATATTTCTTCTAGGATGGTTGACGTTGCGGATCCCATTACTGGCCAGATAAATACTCCCATGATATTTGTTCAAGTGGTGCGTCAGTCCCCAGTTATCCAGGGGAAGGCTACTATCGGAGTGTTCTCAAATTCCCCTTCCGGGGGGTCATCTTCTGGTCGACGAATATCACGTCCATCTCACAAAGGGGGTGTTAGGATTTGTCCCCCGAACACCTGAGAACATTTTCCGAGCCCACTACGCCCGATAGATGTTATTAATATGCCAGTTCACTCTCCAACTTTAGATATGCGTATGAAGGCTTTGGCCGTTGCTGACCTTGCTAAAGCAGAGAATATCTTCATACCTGACTTTCGATTTGATCAAGAGATATCTGAGATGAAATCGGATGAAGAAAATATGGAGTGCTGTTCGCGACGACCAGGCTTACGTCCTCAGGCAGTTCTTCGGCGAACTCACTCATGGGATAGCTAGGTCTTCCATGGAGTTTTAGAATGGTTTTATTTTGTAGGTTTTCTGTACTCGGTTTCCCTCTAGTTGTTACAATCTCTTTTTATAAATAAAATTTGGCCTTCCTTGGCCTTTTATCAAAAAAAAAAAAAAAAACTGAGTGGAAAACTTTCTATTGTTGGATTTATTGCCAAGCATAGTATTGGTAGTTTTGATGGCTTGATGACAATTTTCCTTGTCCATTTTTTATCTGAACTATTTACTTACTCTTTAACTGATTAACATGTCAGCGGATGTCAAGAAATATTTTTGTCATTGCCAAGACAATCCCAAATGGTTGATCTCAATGGGAGTAATGATGTCTTATCATGCAAGGAAAATGACTTCTGATCTTTTTGGGGTATTAATTAACGTGCATATAATTTGGTTGACAACCCAAAATTGCTTGCTAATTCTGAGAAATGAAGTAAAATTATACATGACTGTTATATGGGTAGTGCAGTTCCTCTAGCAAGAGGAGTGGACTATGAAATAAACATTCTGGACCGGAAATAGACCAAAAAATAAAAGGAATGGCAAGCCATAAAATATCCATCAACTAAGGCGGGTATTCCGGATACACAATTCACCACCGTTGACAGTTTCCATCCCTTTTGGATCAGGAATTAATTTTGAGATGGAGAAAGATCGGACATTAAAATTTATAGCTGCCTGGACTAACAATTAACTAACCTACTCTAAAATGGACCGGCAATCAAATTCCTGAATGTATGACAATTCTACAGACTTTGTGCACCCTAATGCTTTTGTTAAGTTACAGGTGAAGTTAAAAAGAGGTTAAGAGGGCTACAGATATGGAACAAGGAGATTTTTGGGGACATATATAATAATATTCGAAAGGCACAGGAGAAAGTCGCTGAGCTTGAGGAGGTGTTTGATTAATCACAGCCGAAAGATGGCTTTGAACGCTGCACAAGCTCTTCTAAGGCAAGCGATGCACTGTGAGGAGTTATTTTGGTCTCCGAAGGTTAGAATGGAGTACTCGTTAAATAATGGGGACAGGAATAATACGGCATTTTATCATGGAGTGGTGCAGAGTAATAGGAGGAGGAATTTTACTCACAGGCTTAAAATTGATGGGAGTTCAGGTTGGTGCGACGATCAGGGTAGTCTTAAGGAGGTTTTCTTTCATAAGCTTTTGTCCACTGAGAATCCGACAATCGATCAGTTGATCCCACACTGCACATCTGAATCTCAGAATTTAGACCTTTGTGGGATGAGGAAGTTAAAAAGGCAATTTGGGATATGAATGGTAACAGTGCTCCTGAGCTCGATGGCTTCACAGGAAAACTATAAATGAATGCTGGCATATAGTGGAGGCGGATGTGGTTGAGGCTGTTCAGGGATTCCTTGAAGGCTATCCCCTTCCTAGAGGGGTCACTTCATCTCTGAATGCCTTAGGCAACATTTGGGATCAATTTAAAATTTTTGATTTCATGTGAATCGGATTTTTCTTGCTACTCTGACATGTTAGAGTTTTGTGGGATGGGTGAGATGTTTCGACTGTGTATTTGGGAGGTCGGAGGATAAAAAGAACCGATTATGGATTTATTTATTAAAATTGTACTTTATCTTTTCTAACCACTCATGTTTGAGAAAGGAAAGAAAAAAATAAAAAAAGAAAAGTCTTGAGAAATCGGGTGCAACCTCAAAAGCGGCCTGTGTGTTGCTTTTGGCAGAAGAGAGAGAGAAAAGAAGTTGTCTCTCTCTCTCTTCTGTGCAAGAAGTGTTTCTCACGCACGCCAATATAGTCGGGTAACGTTTGAATGTGCATTTAGATTTGTCAGATATTTTTGGCGGGAAATCTTGCACAACCGCAGTTCCAAACGTTGCATTAGACTCAACATATTTGATATTTGGATAGATTGGAGACAGTAAATTTTGAGAATATCCGCACTCTATCTCTGATCTATCTAAATATCAAACATGAGAGTTCAGATCTCTTGTGAGTTTGGTGACTTTAGACCGGTCAACTTTTGCAATTTTTGTGATAAAATCGTTTCTAGAATTATCTGTGACTGTCGTCTCACCCCTTATGCTGGCCCAAGGGGGTGCCCGCCAGCTTCTCACCTTCTTTATGCCGACGACACACTGGTCTTTCTTAATGGTCAGACAAGGAACATCACAAGAATCTTGCAGTTCATTCAGCTATATATATGAGCAGTCAGAGGGTTAATTCAAATAAGAGCAGTTTTTATGTATCAGTCAAAGCGCCACTAGCCGTACTGTTTCCCTCACCGGCTTTAAGAAGGAAAGAGGAGCTTTGAAGTAACTGGGGGTCCCCATTAGAGCTGGGCGTACCCTGGCTTGTGACTATAATTTTTTACTTGATAAAATCTCTTCCAATAAGTTAGCAGGCTAGAAGTCTATGTTGGTCTCTCAATTCAGCAGGCCGAGTTACATTAATAATTAAACTCCGTGCTTTGTTCTATTCCCGTCTACCTTTGTGCTAGTGCCACTCTTCCTAAGAGGATCACCAGGTGTACGGACAGGATGTTTGCTTCCTTTTTCTGGGATGGCCTGGATGGTATTGCTACTAAGCAACTGTGGAACAGATATACTACATGGTTACTCCTTTCTGGGCTTCTTACGCACGGCAAAGATTCCGGACTGGAGTGGGTACTTCTCGAGGCCCAAAGGCCACTGTTCGGGAGGTGTTTCAGGAAGCGAATCATCCGATTAGGAGTATATATATTGCCTTGTGCTGTACTGCTGCAGAGGATTGAACTATCAAATACAGAAGATATATGTGTCTGGGTAGGAACCCCTATACGTGTTTTCAGCGCTAAATCTGCTTATAACATGGCTACAACTCCCGGTGTGGTGAGACCTAGTCTTTTGTCAAAGATTTGGCATCCTTCTTTCAACATGAGGGCCTTTTTATTTTGCTGGAAAATCCTTAATTTATAGGACAGTTCCAGTGGATGCCAGGATTGCTGAGCATGCACTATTAGGGGAAGAGGATGCGTAGACGGCTTAAAGTCATCTACAAAACCAATCAAACCATCTACAAAATTTTTTGTAGACGGCTATCTAGCCGTCTAGAGAGTCGTCAACGAATAATCCGTCTACAAAACATATGTAGATGGTTATGAGAAGCCATCTACTAAAGTGTTTTATGTAGACGTACGTAGACAGCTTCGATAAGTCGTCAACTAAACATATGTAGACGGCTTGTTAGACGTCTATATATGTTTATATAAACGGCTCCATTATCCGTCTACAAAACATAAGTAGACAGTGATATAGCCGTCTATATAACCTTTTATAGACGGCTTGGAAAGCCATCTACAAAGATTTATGTAGACGGTTTTCTTAGCCGTCTACAAAGGTTTATGTAGACGGGTAGAGTAACCGAGACGGTTTTATTATCCGTCTATAAAAGGTATGTAGACATAAACCTTTGTAGACAGCTTCAGCTGTCTACACATGTTGATTTTTTTAAAAAAACTTTTCCTTAATTTTTGTCATTTTCTCCTATTATACAAAAATTATCTTTTTAATATCATGCACACAAAAATTATCTGAAAACACAAATCATAAACATATCCAAAAGAAATACAAAGTATCTCACAAACTATAACAATCTAATCATCATCATCATCAGCAGCAGCAAACTCATCACTCCCCTCAGGCTCAATCTCAGGCGTAGGACGAGGCATATGTGATGGCTGAGCAGCCAATTGCTGCATGAGGGCTCGCATCTCTAACATTTGACTGCGCATATTCTCTAGCTTCTGGTGATCCCTGCTCCTCTCTGCACACAGCTCCTCTAGCTCCTGGCGATCCCTACTTCTCTCTGCACACATCTCCTCCATCTTTATGTTTTGATCTTGCAACTGCTGCACCTGAGTGTGGTAGCCGTCTGAGGAACTCGATCCCTCTCCCCTCCCGTACCAAGTGCGAAGTGTCTCAGCGTTACCCGCACAACGAACACGGCCAAGCCTGTCTCGTCCCATGACAGCTATGAAGGCATCCTCGGCTGAAATAGGAGTGACATCATCACTCTGGAGGGAAGGAGTTGTCATATGTGTCATCCTCTCCTACAATAAAAAAACTATTTCATTAATAAAAAATGTTAAATTATAAACTAATTTATTAAAAATAATTTATCTAAGACAGATACACTTACAAAACGATCATTGCTTCCGTCATCAACCCACTGCTGGGTACCGTCAGGGAGGTCTTTACATATCCTCATCCTAAAAACCTCCATGCGATCGGGCTCATGCTGATGAGTCTTCACCAGTAAAATTTAATTGTATAATCATCAAGTAAGAAAAAATAATCAATAGAGATTATTAAAATTACATTCAATAAAATAAAAAACTTACAAAATCATCTTTTAATCTATAAATGCTCGTACGCCCCTGCCGATATGTCATATTCTGATGGGTGTGATTCTGCCTGTTACGCTCAGCAATATCCTGTAAAGAAGAAGACAATACATATATTTGATGAAATCACAAATAAAAAATCATAAGTACTATATGTAATTAAATCATATTATTTTACTTACTCCTCACTTGTATTTCATTTTTCACACATTGTCCGCTAATCTAATGGATCAACACCAGATGGAACAGATGCAACAACATCCTCAAAAGTCTTTCCCTTATAATGCTACGAAATAACATTACAAAGTTAACAAAATACTCATTATCAAGATAAAAAATCAAATACTTAAAAAAAAATTACTTACTTTCGACTTCAACATCCCACGCCAGCCTTTGTGCATGGCTGTCATATGTTGTAACATCTCCTTATCTGTCTGAGGAGTCCGATCTCAATGGCACCACATCTACACATATATTACCAATCCAATTTAAATATCTCACAAATACACAATATCCACTTTAAATATTAATTTATTTACCTCAAGATCTCAAAATATTCCATTCTTCGTCTCTTCAGGCAGTTTTTTTAAAAAAATTATCATATTTTGCAATGCAGCCTGATGACAATGCCCATACGGCTTATAAAGTTTGTCCCTTGCTCACCTACCCCGTATCCACCGATTACTCTCACATTCCATTTATGTCCAAGCTCTAGCCTCCTCTCCGTGGCACCTCTAGAGGGACTCCGGCGACCAGTCCCCCGACCCCACGATGGTGTCTCTATGTAAAAATATATACATAAAGAAAATGATTAGATTTATGAAACTAAAGTAAATATAAATTGCAATGCTACTGAATGTAAAAATATACTTGCTACAGAAGAAGATGCAGATGCAGCAAAAGACGCCCTCTGAGTGATAAGAAAAAGGGCTTGAGAAGGATGACCTGCAATAGAGTCTTCAGATGAATGACTTGGCATGTCATTCACAGTCCGTAATCTCCAAACCCATGATCTACTGCGTGAACTCATATCTAAAAATATAGATATTAATAAACAGTGTATACAATTTACAAAGAAAATTCGGCAGCATCTCCCCTATATTAGGAGCATATCCACATGTGTACACATCCTGTGAAAAAAAAACATACATTCACATCTTGAAAAATAGGGATATATCATGCAAAAAGAAGACACATTCACATCCTGCAAAAAAAAATTAAATGGACGAACACATTCACATTCTTCAAAATGTTCTTGTTGCATCTACCCAGGGGTGGAGGACCTTAACCATTTATGTATTAAACGGGATCTCCCGGGCCTCTCTTTGGAGGCGTTTCTTACCCCTCGTCGGTAATACAATTTCCATGCATGACCATATCACAATCTGGGCGAGTTGAGATCCTCCCAGTACATGGGAGGACCCAACTCCCTCAATCACCAATAGGGTGAGGAGGTTGGTGGTAATTTTTCAAAAAAAACCCAAATTAACATCTAAAAAAGTTTTGAAAAAAGAGTTTTTTTTTTTGAAAAATTACCCTCTAACCTCTTCACCCTATTGGTGACTGTGGGAGTTGGGTCCTCCCATGTACTGGGAGGATCCCAACTCAATCTGGGCGGCCTAGAGCTTCATTTCCAAATGTAAGCTGAGTTCCGCCTTTGAATATGTTGAGTTATATGGCTTCATTCTTATGCTACAGGAGATTTGGAAGACTAGATGCCTCTTTAGATATGAATCTAAGCTCAGGTCTAGTTCTCAAATTTGGGAGACATTTCCAGATTTCTGTGGGGTTGCAAATTAGAGGTCACTTTTAAACATGCACCATTCTCCCAGCATGCGAACATCCTTCAGGCTTTTGGTTTGCATACTGTGGAGGCATTATAGTTGTTCGGTGATGGGCCGAACAAATTCCCCCACTGAGATCAAGGAGAGGACGATTACCGGTGCAGATGATACTCTGCAAGACTAGAAGACGTTAGGGGGACCCGGCCGATGGACTGGGAAAATGCTCCAATGGCTAAGTCAGAAATGACTGTTGAATATGGCGTAGAGAGGAAGATTCTTTTGGTGTGTTCTTGCGTGTGGGCAATTGTGAAGGGTGATCTCTTGTACCTTTATATGAAGGTTATCGTTCCTTATATAGGCCTAGGACTTTAAGAGACCGTACCTGCTTCCTATGAGAGATGTTTGGAGGTTGCGATTGTTGATTTCCCAAAGAGCTTGTATGTTCGAGACGTCCCCTGAGATTTTGTGCTATGACTGCTCCAAGTAATATGAAGGTGTGTCGTGTCGTCCCATTGAATGTTGGGAGACTAAAGATCGCTCATTATGATTTGCCTTTTGTAGGGGCCGAACAGGAGACCTTGGACTTGCTCGGTGAGGTTGTCCAGTGTTCAGTGGCTCCCTATTGTTCGACATTAGGAGATGCCAAGCTCAGGGTTGCTCGGAGGCTTTCAGGAGTGAATCTAGTTTGGTGTCCGGGGACACATGGCTGAACAACCGTCGTTCTCAGTCCTGGATGGGCCATGATGCACTTATAGGCCTAGGAGGCTAGAAATGGCCTCCACACTTGCCCCCACCTCTCTCAAGTCTGCTCGGATGGGACTTGAGCACTTGAGAGGGGAAATGACCATTCGACGTCGTCCTTTTTGCATTAAATGTGATGTTGGCCTAAACGGGGTGTGCAGTTGTCGACGACGCCACCGGGGCTTCTTCGGGGTTCCCGTTTAATGATGACGGAAGAGATATGAAGTGAATAGGGATCTTGAGAGGGCTGTTCAAGCGGGTGAACTGTCATTTTTTATTCTTCAAATTTTGCGCCTCTTCTTCCTTATAAGGCAGGGAAGAGGTGAAAGCACCTCACGCTTTCTTGCTTTAATCATTTCCTCTTCGTCTTCTCTACGAGCCCCTCTGCTTTTCTTCACCCTTTCCTCCTCCGGTCGCTCTCCATTTGCCTTCTTCTTCTTCGACTCCGGTATCGATGGTGCAGAGAGAAGGGAAGGTTGTTGCAGAGATGAGCGGACAACCGTCCGTAGGGACGAAGAGCCTAAAATACCGGTGCTTTGAGGGCCTCCGCAAGCGATTCCGCATTGGGAAAGAGTACGAGATTGTGATGATGCGGGAGGACTAGAGATACCTGACGGACAAGCCCGACAATCGTCCTCTCCCTGATCTCAGTGGGGGAATTTGTTCGGCCCATCACCGAACAACTATAACGCCTCCACACATACGAACGTGATACCAAAGAAAATATAATTGATAAGATTGATTCCACCAAAGCGAGGTTTATGCCTTAATGTTGATGGGGATTTTAAGGGGAACCCGGGTATTAGTGGATCCATCATTCTGGCTATTGCTCATTATTTTGGTGCTGGACAGAGTCTCCTTGTAGAGGTGAGAGCCCTTTGTGATGGCCTGAGGCTGGCGGAGGAATATGGTTTGTTAGTGTCTCATATTTTCACAGATTCAATGGTTTTGGTTCAGTCTATTATCTCCAACACTCCAACGACATGGGATTGAACAATTTGGTGGAGAAAAGGTAGGAAAGGGCAACATCGCGCTAGACACAAGGCGCGGCACGCCGCAGCGCAGGTCCCGCCTATCTGCGGTAGGGCCCCCCCTCCCGCCCCCCAAAACTCTATACGGAGCAACTCGTGCCGAGAGGTAATCTTTTCTCTTTAGGAAAAAGGGATTGTTATCTCTCATGTTTACAGGGAAGCTAATCTGGTGGCTGATGCTTTTGTTTCTCACGTCTGTCATCTCTCTACCAATGTCGTTTTTCATTCTTCGGTTGCTTTGTCGCGACTTTGTAGTTGGGCGGTCACTTTGGACATATCTCAGATTTTCTCTATACGCTTGTTATAGTAGTTTTGACAGGAGTATGCTTCGGTGGTGTTGTACTTTTTATCCATTATTAAAATAAATTAATTTAAATTAATCGCACTGGTGGAGTGAGAACACTCTCTTTGGGAGTTGGTGCATTCTCCTGATTCATTGACCCTGAGGACCATTTCTTAAAAAAAAAAATTAAAGTAAAAGTTACTCCTATAAGCAGTAGTAACATGCATCTCTAGCTCGCAACTCTGGTAAGCTTTACATGGAAAATAAAAACATGCATCGCTCAATGGTCTTCTCTAGCTTCCTGTCCTTCACTTACACGAGAAGAATAGTAGTATACTTGTGTCTAGCACATTTCATATAAACCAGTTATTCACATATTTATAACCGTATATAAAATAGATTTAACTATATTTGAGCCATGGCTTCAGTGTGGGATATGAGAATTAGAAACATAACGGTAAGTAAGGGTTAAGCCTCATTTCCTAAGTTACCTTACTTGAGATAATAAGTGCATAATTAACTTGCACACTCTCAGGTAGATGATTTACATGAAACTAACGAATTTTAAAGACAAAAATCCCAATTAAAAATATGAGTTTTTCTTACTTTCTAGTGAAAAAAATCTTAGCTTAAATCCAATTAAAAATATAAGTTTGAGAGGGGTATCTTGTCGCACAAATTGTAAAGCCCACCGGACCCAATATGGCCCAAATAAAAAGATGGCCCTAGCCATCGTGCCAATAGGCCATCGTAGGGGAACCAGGCCTTAAATCTAGCCCATACAAAGCAAACACTTGAGCCCCATCATGACAACCCAAGTGAAACTCTAAGAAAGGCTCTTCGAGAGCATGGAAGCTCTCGAGCAAAAGCACCGAAAAGTGCAAACAGTCGGAAACCTCCGGCCAGACACAAACACAGCTCAAAGACCCTCGGCTCAAGAAGCTCGACCCTGAGCAAACCCATAGCCAAGAAAAGTGAGGTTCAGGCCCAATCTATGATGACATCAGCTAACACCCTCGAGAAACGACGAGGTAGGTAAGGACAAAAGAAGGTTATGGATTCATGATTGTTCCACTGTATGGAAAACAGAGAACCATACCTTGGGAAGACTTTCCCTAGCAAAAGGTATCATGACCTCCCCATACGATGGATGTAGCCCCCTCAGGGGGTCAATGGAGCCACATCGCCCCCTACCACTTCCACATCTAGCTCATGCTGGCTCCCATCCCTAGTGTGGACCAATGTGGAGTCTGGCACTTAGTAAGCCCCTAGTAAACCATCCAATGCAGGTAAGAAAGTGATCCCAAGATTCTACTCCTTTTGACTTTGGTGGAGAATGATTTTGAGTCACCTCCCCTTTCTACTGCCCTTGTCACATCACTAACTTAAGCATCAGAGAGTAAACCCCTAGGGCAAGTTCCCTGGCCTCTTAATGCATGGTTTCCTATGTACAGACTCCACCATGGTGAGCTCGTAAGCATCTCTGCAACCAAAAATCATCTGATAGTCTACGATAAAGAAGACTTGAGATCGTCCCTCTTCATATGGCGTCGTCTATTAGAAAGCGAGCAAAAAGTCAAGATGGTGCACAAGAGCAACAATAGAAGAAGGGGAGATAAAGGGAAGGCCCTGACATGCAATGGGCCGATGGAAGTCCAAGCATCATCCTCCAATGTCGGTGCCAACAAAACTGCTAGCGTCAACCAACGCATGAACATCAGACAAGACAATCGCATCAGCATTCTGCAGGGCATCATCCTCCCCAACTGTCAGAACCTTCCCTTCCCAATGGTGACATCTGTTGAATTCATTGTGCTTGATAAGAAGGTAAAGTTCACCTTTGAGTGGATTATAGGGTGAGCTGCCCATGGCGAGGCCCCACGAGGATCTCAAGCTAATTTGCCTCGAGCAAAGACGTCTCAGCACGGCAGCTCTGCAACTAGTGGTTACTTCACCTTGAAGGGAGGGAACCACAACTGCAACAACATGGCAGCCCCTCCCCAGTATCCAGACCAACATGAAGACCATGAGGTCACTTTGCACTAGTGTGGCAGATGGACTACTCGTCGGCAACCTACCCCACCTTTGGTTGGTGACCAAGGTTGTAGGCACTGCTATCTTAGGAGGGCGAAGAGGAAGGGGGGACACGCAGCAGGTCCCTTTAGCAAGGGAAAATGTACCCACTCCCCCCTCCCAATATGAGCCCTCTGTACAGCTCAAAAATTTTGAGGATCAGATCACCGAATAGGAGCACCTCATCAAGGGCCCTACAAGGTGAACGAGGTGCCCACCCCACCAAACTCTAGCTTCTAACCTTCATATCACCTCGACAACTTTGAGGCTTAGATGGCTCTCCAAGGGGATCTAGACACGATCAAATATTTCACTTTATTGCCACCTTAGCACAGGGTGCCTTAGCATGGTTCCAGATGATACCCCTAGTCGCATCACTAACTTTTGCTAGCACAGTCAGCTCTTCGAGGAAAGCTTTTCCAGAACCAGACCACCTCAGAAGATCGCGGGCCTACTCTCTAAAGTAGGGCTCGAGGGAGATGTTGTGTGACTTTGTGAGGCGGTTTTAGGCAAAAGTCTTGCGCATCCCCCATCTCGACATCACTTTAGAGATCAACTCCCTCACCAGTCGAGCTTCAGCGTGTGCTAGTCCTCCTCCCCTGCCTACCATTCCCAAGATTATCAACTTGGCCCAGCAGTATGTGGAGTGCGAAGAAGTCCTTTCAGTATGCCACGAGAAGCTCGTGAGGAAGGGCGAAGAAGAAAGGAATCTCCTGTAAGACCCGGCTTCCCAGCGTTCCTTCCGGTGTCTTGGATGACTCGTGTCGCGTCGTGGGTGCCTGACGCGACAGTCATCCGTGTCGCGGTGAGTCTGTTCGTCGCGTTCTTGTCGCGCCCGGGTTGCCCGTCGCGTTCTTGTCGCGCCCGGTCAACGGGTCGCGACAGTGTTTTGTCGTGTTGCGCTGACCGGTCGTCTGACGCCTGTCAGAGTGGCAGGCGTGTCAGTCCGGCCTGTCGGGTTGTCGCGGCGCCCGTGGGGGGCGCGTTCTGGTCGCGGTCCGTTGAGCCGTCGCGTTAAGATTCGTAACGCGACGAGGCGGGCCGTCGCGTTCTGGGTGCCGGGCGCTTAAGGCGCAGGCCGGCTACTGTTTCCCCTCTCTCTCCTTCCCTTCTCCCTCTCCCTCCGGCGACCTCTTCCTCCCCTCTTCTCCCCTTCGTGTGTTTCAGGCGAGGAGGAGGGCCGTGCGTGGTGTCCCGACGTCGTGGAGCGTACATGGAGTGAGGAGGAGGTGTTCATTCCTATGAGAAGGGCCCTACGGGGTTCGGTTTTTCGTTTGAGGTAGGGATTTCTTGTGCCCTCTACCATCTGGGTGGATCGGGAGCCCTCGGGGTTTTGTAGATAGTCTTATAGTTTTCCCCATGCTCCCCTCCCCGTGTGTGGGTGTTTGTGTGGTTTGTGGGTGGCCCGGGATGGAGCATCCCACGGCCAGCCTCTCGACTGATGTCGTGACCGCCCGACGCGTCGCGACATCAGTAGAGGCGTCGCCCTGGTCGGGCGCGACCTTATCGTGGCGCACTTGGCGGTCGCGATAAGGGCTTCTGTCGCGACCTGGTTTCCCGTCGCGACAGGGAGGCTGTCGCGACGCGCCGCCCCGTCGCGTCAAGGCTATTGTCGCGGCGCCCTTCCCCGTCGCGATGGCATCGCGACGGCCTGTGGGGGCGCGACAGTGCCTGTGCTGCCTCGGGTGGTTTCCGTGGCCGGTTTGTGTGTCGGCGTGTGCCCCAGGGCAGGCTTTGCCCTTAGGACCTTCTGGTAGGGAACGCGGCTGGTTGCCTCTCTGCGTTCAGTGACCGAAGGTGACACCTTCGTGGCCGTGTCCTGGCAGTGGTGCCAGGAGGGTCGCGTTTGTCTAATAATCGATTGACCGACGATTGACTGGCGGTCAATCGATTATTAGCAGAGCGACGGGTTTCCGTGCTAGCTAGTAGTGTTCCGAGACTCCGGCTTTTCCGTGCGTGGTTAGTTGGCCGACAACCCTGTTGAGGATTTGTGCGTGCTTCTCGCCTGCTGGGCTTGTCGTGGTTACAAGCCAACGGTTCGGCGTGGTTTTGTTGTGCTGCCCCGCCTGTTCGCCCGGTGCTTGGCACTTGAGGGCTTGTCCCGTTCAGAGGTTGTCTCCGTTTCCTGGGACCCCCATCCTCGGGAGCCCGTTGAGGGAGGTATCCGGGCTACGAGTGTGCTCGAGTTGGCAGCCCACGTGAGCGGACTCTGGAGCTGAGGGGAAAATGAGGTTGGACAGCGGTGCTGAGTCGTTTGTAGAGCTCTCTTGTCTGGGTCTGGGACGCCGAGAGGTTCGGAGTGCTTTCTTGGCGCAGACCAGACAGTCCCTTGTCTCACTGCCTCTCTCTGCGTTGGTTGCAGAGCCACGTAGTGGTGCTAGGTGTGAGGCCGCAGCTTGGCCAGGCTGCGGTGTTGCGTGTGTTGTGTGTTCTGTGGCGGCTCTGTCTCACCCTTGCGCGGGGGCAGAGGCAGGAGCTAGGCTAGCGAGCAGAGCGTGTGGACTGTGGGTCCCCCTCTTGGCTGCTAGCGGCGGTGGCTTGGTTGTTGTTGTTGTGACGGCGTTTTCCTCACGACGTTTCCAAGTGTTCCTCGTTGCCCGAGCTTGCACGGTGGTTATATCCCGGTTGTGCCTAGTTCCCGTGGGCGTTGTTGGTCTGGCCTTGGGCAGACCAGGGCTTCTGGTGGTTCCCGCTTCGGTGTTCTCTCAGTTCCGTGGTCCCGTTCTTGGGTGCCAGCCCGTGATGGCACCGGCGTGTGTTGCTCCCCGACCTGGTGCCGTGTCCATGGGCCGGGGTGGTTCGGCTTATGAGCCCTCGACCTTGTAGAGGTCTGAGGTGGCCGTGCTTGCGGTGAGACGTCGTTCTCACTTGGTTGTTCCGCAGTCTCGGCAGGTGTGCTAATCACTGCTTCCGCTTTGTGCCCGACCCGTTAGTTTTCTCGGGAGTCGTGTGTGTGCCACGACCTTGGTTGATGGTCGTGGTGTTGCGATGTTCTCTTCCGTTGCTTAGTAGTACCCTGATGTAGGTGTTACTCGCTTTACAGCTTTCTAGTGTAGTTTCTGGTTTTCGGAGTTCCTACTGCTCTGGCCGGTGAGGGACTAGTAATCCCTACTGGGCCTTGTTCGTGAGGCTTATCCCCCCTACTTCCTTCAGCTAGGGGCTCGTCGTCGCGGGAGCTCGGTGTCGGACGGGTTGCGGAGGCTGCTGTGGCGCCGCGTTGTTGTCAGCAGCAGTGAGAGCGAGCGTTGTGAGCTCTTGTAGCCTGAGTGAGCTGAGAGTTGTGCTTTGCATGTCCTCGGGGTATGCCCCTTAAGGACTGCACCTTTCTTCTTGTACCTGTGCTTTTGCTTGGGACGCGTTGTACTAACTTTTGTATATTGTATATATATTTATAGTTGTTTGAATTCAGTACATATCTCACTAGACTAATTCTTCTAACCCTTCCGGGTCTTCGGATCCGTGGGTGGCGACGCGAACTTCGGGCCCTGGTGGGGGTCGTCTGGAGGGTCGGGTCGTTATAGTTGGTATCAGAGCGAGGAGTCTACTGAGATTTGTAAGGAGTTAATAACTATAGTTGTCCCAAAGGAAGGTACTAGTGCGCTGCTGACACCGTCCGACTAGTGTTAGGCTTGTGCTTTCAAATGTTTTGCAGGTGTGCGGCTTCCCTACATGATTCGTGCGCATGTTGCAGGTTGTAGTTGTTGCTGTGCCGCGTGCGTGACGAGTGTGGTCGCTCAGCGTGTTCGTGCTGTAGCGGCGCGGTCGGCACTGGACTCGCTTGCAGTGGTCTTCCTTGTGTGGAGGACGCTTGCTAGCCAGTCCAGGTGCGGTGCTCCTGGTCGTCTTCGGCGCATTTGAGCGTGTGTGCGTCGCGAAGGCTGAGAGAGCTTGCGTGTTGTGTGGCCTTCACCGGTGCTGGGTTGTTGCCCGTGGAACCGGTGGAAGGTGTCTTCACCTTGTTGGCTACCCCTTTGTTGTTGGGGTGTGTGTTGTCATTGTTGTGTGTTTGGCCTTGTGTATATGTGCGCCGTTGCGCGCTGTGCTCTGGACGCCGAGCTGAGCAGGTGCCTTGCGTGCTGTGTTGCGCCGCTGGTCGAGCGCTACAACACTTGTCTGTGGTTGTTGTCGGCCTGGTGCTGGCTGGTTGTGAGCTCTAGTGAGGTGCTCCTAGAGTTTTCTCTGTTGGTTCTGGTTGGAGTGAGGTTTCCCCAGAACAGTGTTGTGCCCGTTTCTGGTTGCTGTGGCGTTGCCCTCTAGGCTGAGGTGCATCGCTTGGTTGCCCTGTGTTCTGGTGAGGTTTCCCAGAACCGTTTGATGTTGTTCTGGTGAGGTTTCTCTCAGGACTGTTTCGTGCTCGTTTCTGTTGTTGTTGTACTACCTCAGAGTTTGAGGTGTGCTGTTGGTTTGGCTGGTGCGTTCTGGAGGGTTTTTCCCAGAGCGGTGCCTTGGTGGTTCTGGTGAGGTTCTCCCAGGACCGGCTTGCCTTGCTTCTGCAGTTCTGCTTGCTGCAGTGTTCTCTTTAATGGTCCGTTTTGTTTGGTCATTTGGGTTGTGTATTCTGGTGAAGGTTCTTCCCAGGATCGCCCTTGTCGCTCCTGGTAGAGGTTCTTCCCAGAAGTGCTTCGTGTCCGTTTCGGGCCGCCGTTGTGTTGCCCCTGCGGTTTGAGGTATTCCGTTTGGTTGGGCTGCATTCTGGTGAGGTTCTCCCAGGATGGCTCTTGGCGCTTTTGGTGGAGGTTCTCCCCAAAGCTGCTTCGTGTTGTTTTGGTTGTCGTTGCTCTCTCTCTGTGGAGATCAGCTGTCGTTGTTGCCAGTTGGAGTGTCTTTGTTACAGTCTGCTTGGGCATTGTCGGTCAAGGTGTTGTGCCCTTGGCCGTGCGTCTGGCTGTTGCGTTGGCCAGCTTGTCTCGTCGTTCGTTTCCAAGTTTTCTCAGCCGTGCTGGCGGACTTTGTGTGTCTCCGTGGCTCGGATGGTTTGTTTCGTTTCTCGCGCCCTACGTGCTCTCCCAGGCGGAGGTCTGGTAAGTGCAGCGGGTGTTTGGCTGACTGTGCTTCTTGTGGAAGTGTCAGTCTGGCGTTGTGGTTTTCCTCTTGCATGTGGAAGAGACTCGTTGTGCGTGTCTCCTTCCTCTGCTTTTCGTCGGTTGCTCGAGGTGGTGATGCTCCACTGTGGTGTTGTGTTGCCGGGGTGTGCATCATTGCGACCTTCTGGTGGAGTCACCTTCCCTGGAGTTGTTTCTGGGTTGAGCTGATTGCTCCCCTCGTGCCGACGTTTCCTTGTGGCGCCGTGGGTCGGTGGACCTGTTTGTGCCGTTTGTCGTTGTGATGGTTTCTTGCTGCCTGCCTGAGCAATTCGGGGCGTTGGGTCCCTGTTGGTTTAGTGCGAGGTAATACCGGTTCCTGTTGGGTTGCAGGCGTGAGCGTTGCTCTGCTGTGCATTGGTTTTTCGTGATTGGCTTGCTCGTGCAAGCATTGTTCCGTTGTATGCTCGGTGGTGCCTCGGCTTGTGCCTTGGAGGCTTTTCGTGTCGTCGTTTTGTGTTTGGCCTCTCTATCGGTCGCGATAGAGGTGGTGCCTCTTATTTTTGCGCGCTAGGGAGTTGCTGCGGTTTTCACTCCTTCTGTGGCAGAGTGGGTGCTCCGTGTTTTGGTGTGCTTTTGGAGCCGACGTGGTTGTTGTGCTCTTGATGTTGTCAGCTTTCCGGGTGCTTCCCTTGTGGGTCTCTAGTGGAGAGTCCCCTTCAATGGGCCCTGTGTTGTCTTGGGCCGGTGGTGTAGTTGCGTGTACTGCACTTTGAGTGTTTTCGCGATGCTTCGTGTCTTTATGCCTCAAAGGGGCTGGGGTCGGCGTGGCCTGTTGTGCCCTTTCAGGCTTGCGGTCCTTTGTGTGTGGCTTTCGGTAGGCCTCTGTAGAGAGTCCTTTCCGTTGGCCTGTGGTGTTGTTTCGGCCGCTGGTGCACCAGTGTTGCACTTGTTTACTTTTGGTGCTTGCAGTAGCACCATGTGCTCATGCGTGAATGTTTCGGTTTTGTGCCGTCTGGAGCCTTGGTGCATTGTGTTGTACCTTGGGTGGCTCCTGGTGCTTGTGGTAGCATCATGTGTTGTGCGGTGTGCCTAATCGTGAGATTTGTGCGTCGTTTCACGACTTCGCTCGGTGTTGGAGGCGTTGAGTTTTCTGCCTCTAGGACACGTGTGCTAGCCTGAGCCTTGTGGTTGTACTGTTACCGCTGTGGGGTGGCTGCTTTGCCTTGTCTAGGTAGCCCTATCGGTGGTACGCCAGGCTTTGGTTGTGGCCTGTGTCTCGATTTTTCCTCCTCGCTTGTGTAGCGAGTGTGTTTGATTGTGGTGCCCTACTTCGGTTTGGGTCCTTCTGAGGTCGACGTGTTGTCCTTGACCTCTGCAGTTGTTTCAGTTTCCGTGTGGTTGCGCGTCTTTTGGTGGTTGGCATGTCGGTACCCACGCTGAGCTCTGTGTGCGCGTGGCGGGTGCACTGCCAACCCTTCGTTGGTTTTCTGTTGTGCGTGGTGTTGGTGAGTCTAGAAGCCGATGGCGGAGTCTTCTATCGGTTCATCTGATGGCAGTAAGGCCTATTGGCTTGCTAGTACTCGACCATGTGGTTTGTCGACGTTCTCGGCTTTGGCTTAACCTCAGACGTCTTCCGTGTTTCCGTCGCGGTGTGCCATGTTGTGGAGAGTGTAACTCTCAGTTTTTGGTGGCCCCGCATGCGTTTGGTATCCTTGTCGGACCACGAGGACGGTCTGGGTGAGACCTAGTGGTGGCGGTGGGCGTTGTTCCATGTGTTGCGGATCCTCCGCGAGTGTGTTGTCGCTCTGGTTCTGTCTCTCGCGTGGCCTCTCGGTTGGGCTGGTGATCGGTACTAGTTGCTGCTAGTAGCGTGATGCCGTTCCCCTGAGACTTGTGGTTGGTTCTTGGGTGTTTCTTGTGTTGCTGTCGGCAACTGCATCATCTGTCGGGTCTTGGTGGTGACAGAGTGAGTTGTTGGTGGGTTGGTCCCAACAGCGAGGTCTGTTGGTGACTGCAACCGTGTAGTTTTCGGCTGGTGTTTTCCGCTGTTCGGGCCGAATTTGGCATCGCTCGGCACCGGTGGGATTGTCGTTCCGTTTGGGCGCCCCACGTGTGGCTGGAGTGAGCCGTTGGTTCCTCGGCTTGGTGCTCCAGGTGTGTTGGAGCGTGTCGTGAGCCGTTGGGTTTTCGATTCTGTGCTTCCCGTGTGTTTGAGGCTCATTGTGTAAGCCGTTAGTTTTCCGGCTTCGCGTGTCACGCGTGTTTGGCTGTGCGATTGCTGCCACGAGGAAGTCGTGTTGAGACTTAGTGGCTTATTCGCTTTGGTCTTACGTTGCTCCCCGTGTTTTGTTTCGTGCCTCAAGACCTTCTGGGCTTGTCCCAATTTCGAGGACGAAATTGTTTTAAGGGGGGTAGGATGTAAGACCCGGCTTCCCAGCGTTCCTTCCGGTGTCTTGGATGACTCGTGTCGCGTCGTGGGCGCCCAACGCGACAGTCATCCGCGTCGCGGTGAGTCTGTGCGTCGCACCCGGGTTGCCCATCGCGTTCTTGTCGCGCCCGGTCAACGGGACGCGACAGTGTTTTGTCGTGTTGCGCTGACCGGTCGTCTGACACCTGTCAGAGTGGCAGGCGTGTCAGTCCAGCCTATCGTGTTGTCGCGGCGCCCGTGGGGGGCGCGTTCTGGCCGCGGTTCGTTGACCCGTCGCGTTAAGGTTCGTAACGCGACGAGGCGGGCCGTCACGTTCTGGGTGTCGGGCGCTTAAGGCGCAGGCCGGCTACCGTTTCCCCTCTCTCTCCTTCCCTTCTCCCTCTCCCTCCGGAGACCTCTTCCTCCCCTCTTCTCCCCTTTGTGTGTTTCAGGCGAGGAGGAGGGTCGTGCGTGGTGTCCCAGCGTTGTGGAGCGTGCGTGGAGCGAGAAGGAGGTGTTCATTCCTACGAGAAGGGCCCTACGGGGTTCGGTTCTTCGTTTGAGGTAGGGATTTCTTGTGCCCTCTCCCATCCGGGTGGATCGGGAGCCCTCGGGGTTTTGTATATAGTCTTACAGCTTTCCCCATGCTCCCCTCCCCGTGTGTGGGTGTTTGTGTGGTTTGTGGGTGGCCCGAGATGGAGCATCCCGCGGCCAGCCTCTAGACTGATGTCGCGACCGCCCAACGCGTCGCGACATCAGTAGAGGCGTCGCCCTGGTCGGGCGCGACCTTATCGCGGCGCACTTGGTGGTCGCGATAAGGGCTACTGTCGCGACCTGGTTTCCCGTCGTGACAGGGAGGCTGTCGCGACGCGCCGCCCCGTCGCGTCAAGGCTGTTGTCGCGGCGCCCTTCCCCGTCGCGATGGCATCGCGACGGCCTGTGGGGGCGCGACAGTGCCTGTGCTGCCTCGGGTGGTTTCCGTGGCCGATTTGTGTGTCGGCGTGTGCCCCAGGGCAGGCTTTGCCCTTAGGACCTTCTGGTAGGGAACACGGCTGGGTGCCTCTCTGCGTTCAGTGACCGAAGGTGACACCTTCGTGGCCGTGTCCTGGCAGTGGTGCCAAGAGGGTCACGTTTGTCTAATAATCGATTGACCGACGATTGACTGGCGGTCAATCGATTATTAGCAGAGCGACGGGTTTCCATGCTAGCTGGTAGTGTTCCGAGACTCCGGCTTTTCTGTTCGTGGTTAGTTGGCCGACAACCCTGTCGAGGGTTTGTTCGTGCTTCTCGCCTGCTGGGCTTGTCGTGGTTACAAGCCAACGGTTCGGCATGGTTTTGTAGTGCTGCCCCGCCTGTTCGCCCGGTGCTTGGCACTTGAGGGCTTGTCCCGTTCAGAGGTTGTCTCCATTTCCTGGGACCCCCATCCTCGGGAGCCCGTTGAGGGAGGTATCCAGGCTACGAGTGTGCTCGAGTTGGCAGCCCACGTGAGCGGACTCTGAAGCTGAGGGGAAAACGAGGTTGGACAGCGGTGCTGAGTCGTTTGTAGAGCTCTCTTGTCTGGGTCTGGGATGCCGAGGGGTTCGGAGTGCTTTCCTGGCACAGACATGACAATCCCTTGTCTCACTGCCTCGCTCTGCGTTGGTTTCGGAGCCACGTAGTGGTGCCAGGCATGAGGCCGCAGCTTGGCCAGGCTGCGGTGTTGTGTGTGTTGTGTGTTCTGTGGCAGCTCTATCTCGCCCTTGCGCGGGGGCGGAGGCAGGAGCTAGGCTAGCGAGCAGAGTGTGTGGACTGCGGGTTCCCCTCTTGGCTACTAGCGGCGGTTGCTTGGTTGTTGTTGTTGTGACGGCGTTTTCCTCACGACGTTTCCAAGTGTTCCTCATTGTCCGAGCTTGCACGGTGGTTATATCCTGGCTGTGCCTAGTTCCCGTGGGCGTCGTTGGTCTGGCCTTGGGTAGACCCGTGCTTCTGGTGGTTCCCGCTTCGATGTTCTCTCGGTTCCATGGTCCCGTTCTTGGGTGCCAGCCCGTGATGGCATCGGCGTGTGTGGCTCCCCAACCTGGTGGCGTGTCCATGGTCTGGGGTGGTTCGTCTTGTGGGCCCCCGACCTTGTAGAGGTCTAAGGTGGTCGTGCTTGCGGTGAGACGTCGTTCTCACTTGGTTGTTCCGCAGTCTCGGCAGGTGTGCTAAGCACTGCTTCCGCTTTGTGCCCGACTCCGTTGGTTTTCGCGGGAGTCGTGTATGTGCCACGACCTTGGTTGGTGGTCGTGGTGTTGCGATGTTCTCTTCCGTTGCTTAGTAGTACCCTGCTGTAGGTGTTACTCGCTTTACAGCTTTCTAGTGTAGTTTCCGGTTTTCAGAGTTCCTGCTGCTCTGGCCGGTGAGGGACTGGTAATCCCTACTGGGCCTTGTTCGCGAGGCTTATCCCCCCTACTTCCTTCAGCTAGGGGCTCGTCGTTGCGGGAGCTCGGTGTCGGACGAGTTGCGGAGGCGGCTGTGGCGCCGCGTTGTTGTCAGCAGCAGTGAGAGCGAGCGTTGTGAGCTCTTGTAGCCTGAGTGAGCTGAGAGTTGTGCTTTGCAAGTCCTCGGGGTATGCCCCTTAAGGACTGCACCTTTCTTCTTGTACCTGTGCTTTTGCTTGGGACGCGTTGTACTAACTTTTGTATATTGTATATATAGTTATAGTTGTTTGAATTCAGTACATATCTCACTAGACTAATTCTTCTAACCCTTCCGGGTCTTCGGATCCGTGGGTGGCGACGTGAACTTCGGGCCCTGGTGGGGGTCTGGAGGGTTGGGTCGTTACATCTCCCCTCTGACTAGTTTACGAGGTCATAGAAGAAGAAGAACCGTAATGGCCAACGGAGAGACCCTCAGAAGAGGTATGACCACTACACTCCTCTGTCGACCCCAGTTTTTGAGATCTACTAGGAGATCCAGACAAAGGACTTCTTTCGGCGGCCCGGACCAATAAAGACACCCTCCTACTGGTGGAACAAATACAAATGCTACCACTACCACTGAGACCACGACCACTGCATTGAGGACTACTACGACCTAAAGGACAAGATCGAGATGCTCATCTGAAAGGGGCATCTAGACCTCCATGTGGCTGATCGGTGGGATCCCCTCGTAAAGTTGTAGATGAGATCGATAATGGCCTCACAGTGTCTAGATAAATGACATCTTGGATGGCCTGGCCTTGGGAGGAGATACCTACACTGAGAGGAATCTTTTCGCTCAACACATTGGTTTGGAGCCAGAGATAAATAAGCCAAAATACATGGAGCATGTGAAGTAGAAAATAGCCTGCTCGGAGGAATACCTCGAAGGAGTATTGACTCCTCATGATGACCATTGTTCTATAAAAGGGATACTAGTGGACAATGGAAGCACTCCTAATGTTTTAACTTACGACTGCCTCTCGCTATTGCATTCTGAAATCTGAGGCCTATATATGCAAGGCTAACAGATCTCTCCCTCCCTTTCCTCATTTCTTCTTCCTCTCCTCTCCTCTTCCCCTCCTCTATCCGAGCTGAGCATTTGGGGGCTTTCTTCTCCGACTTGGTGGCGTCTTAACTCGGAGGTGGATCTTCCTCGCTTGTATGTGACCTCGAAGTGGAGCTTGGAGTGAGGAGGAGGTGGCCATTCACACGATAATACCCCAACGGGATTGTTCTTCTATTTGAGGTAGGGAATCCAACTCTCCCCCTAGTGCTACCATGCCTTAGGGCCCTTTCCCCACCTTCTAGAGTCTTGTAGGCTTCGTTCCATGCTTTATCGTTTCATGGTTGTGGTGGGGTGTGTATGATCTTGAGCATGCATGTGAGCCTTTGCATGAGACTAGCTAACTTCCATTGCCATGCATGGGTGTAATTGAGGGTGGTTTGTGCTCCGTACATATGGTTTTAGTTGTCTGCATGCTCCCCTCCCTCGGTTGGTGGTGTTTGTACGCTTTTGGGGAAGATCTTTAGGGCTCGACCATGGCAGCCAACTCTCAGTTTGTGGTCGCGACAAGTTGGTGGCCGCCTTCTTGGTCACAACATCTTCCCCATCGTCTTCCGCTTCTTCAGGTTGTGACGATCGCATTGTCAGGTTCTGGTCGCGACAGTGTGGGCATCACCTTCTGCTCCTAAATGCACTGGGATTCCTGTCGCCTTATCGTTGCGACAGCCCGTGCGTCGCGTTCTCTATGATAGCGACAGGGTGAATGTCGCCTTATTAGACAGAGAGCCGACTACTTCCGTTTGGAGTTGTGCTTCCACCGAGTTTGTGTTTCTTTGTTCTTGTGGCACCTGTGTTGTTCCTAATACAGTACTACACTAGTTGGTTAGCCCAATGCTTGAAACTCGTGGGCTTGTCCCATTGTGTGGGTTGTTACCATTTTCTAGGACCCCCGTCCTCGTGAGCCTGTGGAGGGAGTACTCCAGGCTACGACCATTCTCAAGTTCAAGTCTCTGAGCTGAGGGAAAAAAAGTGTGGATAGAAGCGTTAAGTCGTTTACAGAGCTCTCGTAGTTAGTCTGGGATGCTAAGGTGGTCTTTGGGTTGTTCTTTTGGCATAGGCCAGTTAGTCCTTTCTCATTGTCTCACTCTACGTGGTACCAGAACCATTTAGAGGGTTCAGTTGTGGGACCATAGTCTAGCGCAGACTATGGTAGTTGTTGTGGTTCTTTGTGTTCTGTGCCCTCACTCCAACAGGAGGACGACAGACCCGAACATGTGGTCGAAGATAAGACGTTGGTGGCACTTCTGACCGATTGACTAGTGGTAGTTGTTTCCATAGCTAGTGTTGTTGTCCAAACGGATGTTTCCCCATCTGTGTTTATAGCTATATGGTAGTCACAGTGAGTTGCTTACACGAGGTTACCATCTGTATAGTGTTTTCCCGACTGGTGTTCATGTAGTAGCCCTTCCTTCCGCACTTTACTTTAGTAGAATAGATTGTTATTGTTATTATTCTTTTAACCACGTATCTATTATGCTTGCTAGAACTAGTGGGTGATTGGTAGTCCTTATTGGACTTCTTCGTGAGACTCACTCCCTTCCTTTCTAGGTGAGACTTCACAGCACCAGCAGGTTGCATGGTGGGCAGAGGAGACAGGGCCGCAGTAACTGACGTTGTCCTTAGCAGTGTCCCCTTTGTGCTTTGGTACTTTACCCTCAGAGTGTTCCCATCAAGGGTTGTGTCTTTCCCTTCTACTTGTACTATTTGTGTTTGGGACTTGTACCACGTACTTATGTTTACTTTCACTTGTTCGTAAGTTTCTAGTACTGTAGTTGTTTATTTCCTTTACATATCCTGTTAGATTGATCGTTCAACCCTTCCGGGTCCTTGGATCCATGGGTGGTGACGTTGGAAATCAAGTCCTCGTGGGAGCCAATGGTCGAGCTTTCAGGGTCGTTATACTGGTATCAGAGCAAGGGGTCTATTAGGACTTGCAACGGAACTAAATAATAGCAAGGAGTCCCACAAAAAGTACAAATACACTGCTAGCTGCTCGAGTTGTTATAGCTAATAGTAGTGGTAGCTATGCTATACAGGATATGGCTCCGTATAGGCGCAGGCAGGTCAGAGCACTGTTAGAGCAGCAAGATGATGCACCAGATGAGTTAGCCCCACCATAGCATGACTTGATGACTACTCAGACACAGCAAAGTGGCCAACAGGGTGTTCCGCCCCCTCAGGGAGGACAATAGAGGCAGTGGTACCCATCGCTACCACCTTTAGGGATGATGATACCGATAATGGAGCAGATGTGGAGAGCCATGTTCCAAACATCCAATCCCCAAGTAACTCTTGGGATTTCACTAACCAAGGTACAATGCCCCCAAGGATATACAACACCTAGTCCCTGTTGGTCTTCTTCTCTTTCCAGGCAAGAAGGTAGCCCACTATTTCACCTCAGCCAGGTACTTCTCTTATGAGTTGAGAAGCAACTCACTGGTACAAACCTCTAGCTGGTCACACCACCAGACACAAACTAGACTTCCCTTCTAACCAAGGGGAACACTTGCACATAAAGTCTTCTCTTCAAATGAAGAGAAACATTATGTACAGTCCCACAGTCGAACACAAATCTTTCTTAAGAAAAGAAATAACTTGCTGAGAGTTACACAAGACGAACACTAAAAGGTTTAAACTCTCAGCTGACTGCCTCTCCCCCAGATATACAATGTATCATAGAAAGAGGGAAGTGAAGAAAAATATTGATTGCTAGAAGGCTTCAGATGGATTTTGCTTAGGCGCAATCTTCTTTTTGAATGGGTTTGAGCTCTTTCTCTCTTTACTTGGAGTGTATGTGTCATTTTGGTTCTTTACTGGATGTATACTCCTTCAGATAGATCTTTAGGAAGCTCTACTTTTATCTTCAAACTCTTCATATTTTATAGTGGCTGAAGAGGGTCGTTGAAGGATGTAACCATTGGACATTTTCCCCTTCATCTTCTTCTTTTTCTTCTTCTTCTTCTGCTACTGCTTTCTTTATGTCTAACAGAGTTTGGAATGTGTCTACCAAATACTTGGAATGGAGGAAAATCTTCCAGCTTATGCACGTCCAAGTTTGTCAGTGGCAAGTTCCAACGTTGTTTCTGCAGGCAATAAATGCATGTTAAATTAGAGAATTCTTCTGTCAGATAGCCTTAGCCAGTTTGACCTTGTGTGAGTGTGACTTGTACTGTGTTTTGTGGTTAGCACTAGTTTCTACGAGCTTGTGCCTACGAGGTACTAGCGTGGTTGCCCCTCCTTGCGAGGAGGCAGTACTATACTGATGTTTCGTGCATGATAGTTGAGTGGTGGTACCATCTTTTACTTAGTGCAACATTTCTCTAGTTGCATTTCTCTTACCTGCACTTAGTTGTGTTGTGGTTTGACTGTGGGGTTAGTGTCCCTACTAAGTCTTGAGTAGAGGCTCACTCCCTTCCCTTTTAGGTGAGGCACCGTTAGCTCCAGGCGCAAACATTCAGAGTCACTCTAGTGGTCCTGCTTTGCTGCTAGCTCTTGAGAGCAGAGTACATGTCACACTATACTTTTCTTTCTGACTGTACTTATGCTATAATATGTACATGTTCATGTTGTTATATATATATATATACTTGAGAGTTTTGGTTTGCAATTGTGATGGTTCAGTTTTTTATATGGTTTCCTAAGCCCCTTTTTCTTAACCCTTCCGAGCTTCTGTTCGTGGGTGGCAGTTCAAGATTCAGGTATACTAGCAGGTATCTAGTAACTTAGATCCTGAGTCGTTATATCGATTCTCACAGACGGTGCCAATGATGTAGCTGACCCTAAACCAGCAAAGGTCGTTGTGGATCGACTTCAGATGGATCTAAGAAGGCGACCTCAAATCTACAGAAGGGGGAAGCGAAGTCACTGATACCTGGTGCCGAGGGTGCTAGTGTCGACATTGCACAATCTGTAGGAAGTCAAGCCTGATAAGGGATTCACGGGATCGACCCTCCATTAACGCTCAAGTTAGTTGTCAACTCGAGAAGGAGACTAAGGGAAGTAGTGTATATGATGGAGAGGCAAAGAGGGAGAGACAGGGCTGAGGTTGAACTGAGATCTCTGGTGTGCATCTGGACCCTCTAACCCCTTTACCTATGGCAAAGTTATAGGTGAAGAGGCATAGCCCACTTGGACTTATGTGCCCTTATTGAATTGTAGACCTTCCTTGGGACTTTGGTCTTCCAAAGTAGGTCCATGGCTAGGTTCTTGGATTGTTTGCCTACTTGAATACTTATCTCTAGGGAAAGTCATAATAGAACTCAGAGTCTACTTGTCGGGCTAGTCCTAGTTGGAACAGAAGGTCAATGATCTCGATCTGAGTCCGATATTAGTTGAGCTGTTACCTTCTTCAGGCCAGCGATGTTTATATTAGGCTCTCACAATCTAATGAGTCAATACTGCCTTAACGGGACTCGGATCTAGAGTAGATACGATGACCCATCAAGTATGATAGAATACGTGGCATATTTGAAGATATGTGAAATACAAAAGTATACAATAAAATATGATACTCCCTGTAAAAATAAAACAACAAAATACGATACTTTTACTAGGTATATTTACGTAATCATTCTTATTTTTACGAACTCACTCTATAAAAGACCATGAAAATATCATAGAAATTTGATACATCCTAAATGATAGATAATATCTGCAACTTTACTAACTGAGACAAATCCTTGCAACCCATGCCAACCACTAGGATTTCTAGTTTAGACCAGTTCATAATAGGCGACATGTTGATGGCGGCCCTATGAGATATATATAATTATTTAGATAAACTAGATGTTTGATTCAAATTGAAGAAATTAAATCAAACTAAAGCAAACCCAACCTCCTTTGGAGATAACCACGAAAAGAAAGAGAGAACAAAGAAATTATAAAGGTAGGTGCAAAGTCATGGGACCGTCTATTCCAGCATTTCAAGCTGAAGGCAAAAGCTTTCACATTTGCTTCGTTTGGTGCTGACCCAATATTCCATAGATAATGTTAATAAGTTGCCAACTTTTCACCGACATTACTTCCGATCTACATGGCAACTAAAACGCGTGGAAGAAGTGGAAACGCGCACGTCATAAAATTTCCACGTTCAAAATAAAATGAAATATGTGGGTCTATCTTTATACTCAATATCTTAAGACTTTGAATCAGATGTTTCATTCATCTCAAAAACATGGTCCCTTTCAATGTTAAGAGTTTTAGGTGCTCCGCTGGTGGGGGTGTAAGTAAGATAGTCGACCATACAACTTAATTTCTTGGAAAAAAAAAAAAAACACCTTAATAGGCTGAAGGTGCTAGGCCTGAACTTAAAAAACCCAACGTATAACTTAATAAAGACTACACCTTCATGTGTATACCTATATATATATATAAACTGGTGTGCAGATGTGTACCTCAAATTTTAAAAATATTATATTTTTAGGCACTGTTTGAAAACGTGGTGTAAAAAGGCAAATCTTAAAAGCTGCTTTCCGATAAAAATGAAGATGGAAAAATGGGTTATAAATTTATCTTTTTGGAGGTTGATCAGAAATTGAAAATATTATGTGAAGGTCATTTAAGTGTCCTTTGTAATGGCGGAGTCAAAAATATTAGAAGGGGGTAATTAATAAGATTAATTATTTATGGATAAACAACGCAAGGCGGGAGGCAATTAATAAAGTTCAAAAAAAATTTTACATATCCATCGACTTAATTCACGCAAAGAATTAAGGGAGGTAATTTATGTAAGAAATGATGGGGGGGGGGGCGCAATTGCCCCCTGCTTCGCCAATGTTTGTAAGTACAGGGTTTGTAAGAACTAAAAAAAGTTTAACCTCATAACTTCCGATAGTTTCGATCACAAATACATCGATCAATCGCTCATATAAAATATATATTAAAGATATCCATTATTATATGTATTCACATCATACCTATAAACTAGATTATATGATATCTACTGAGATTTCGAAATTTGTTGAAGAGAGAAATGTCGTTAGGACTTCTACATAAGAGGAAGTGTGGTGGCCGTTTCCTGCCACCTAAGCCCAAAACGTCAAGCCCATCAAGTGCCTTCTCTACGACGTGACCTTCCCACAAGGTCTCACGTTTTCCGAGAGGATCGGATGGAGAAGAGGCCCACTCGCCAGCTGTCCCTAGCGAAGCGCTACCGAGCTCATCAGCAGGCGCCTTCCGAACAGCTGCAGAAGGCCTTCCGAACAGGAACAGTAAACTTGCTGCGCGGGACGGCCCCCAACATCGCCGAACAGCGGGTTCGCTCCCCCATGTGGGTCACCTGCTCGGAGAGCATCCCCAAAAGGGCACCGCGCAGGCTCTCTGGCTTCCAGAACGGTTGTAACCGTCCCAGGCCACGTTCTCCACCATCAAGGGGCGTGAGCTGCCTGGCAGCCTAACGGACACCAGAGTCATAACTCCTCCCGTTATGCGCGTGCGTCAAGGCGCCTCTTCAGGCACGATCTGCCTAACGTTACGCACGTTGGCCTCTACGCCAGCGCCTATAAAGGCACAGGTACAGTACCATGCAACGGTACGTTCTCTTCCTGACGCGAACACATTCTCGCATTCCGAAACCCCCTGCCTCACAAGCTCTCCACTGACTTAGGCATCGGAGGGTTTCCCCGGTTTTCACCGGGCCTCCTGATCCTATTCTGGTTTTGCAGGTCTTCGTCCTCACCAGCAATCGTCTTCCCTCTCTTATTCCAGTGGAGGCCCGTTTGACTCAGGTCCAAACAGGATTACACCACCACATTTGGCGCCGTCTGTGGGAAGCGGCGCTGCCATGGCTCGAGGACGATCTTCATACCAGAACATAGGAAGCAGGGCGACGAGGTCTCGCCAGTCACGAGGGGACCCCTGTCGCCGATCCCCTCCTGGTGATGACGCCGTCGCCACTGCCGGCGCAAACCACGACGTCCCGGCACCGCCGGCTGTTGCGCCTGCAACTGCCCTCGAAGTAGCGGAGCTTCGAGGACAAATGCAGCAGTTGACGGGCGTCTGCCTCGCCCTACAGGCCCAGTTGGCAGGGGCAGCGGCCCCAGCGGTTTCCCTGCCGCGTGAGCGACAGGCGGAATCGTCACATCGACGCTCCCGCGTCCCCCCAGCGCCGCAGGAGCAGCAGGCGGACTCACCGCGCCGGTCCCTCCGGGCTCCATCGGAAGAGCGGGCACCAGAGCGCCGCGGGCGCTCGCCCCGGCGTTCTATCGTCTCACCCCGTCCGCCACGATCGGTCGTGGGAGGCAACTCCCACGCCTCTGGACGTGGGGCCCCGCCAACTCCGAGCAGGAGCTCGCCAGGCGTCTCCGGCGTGTGGTCGACCTCGAACGCCGCATGGACGCGATGGTTCAGCGTGCGGAGGGCAAGGCTCCAGCGGAGGACGACTTGGACTTCCGCTCTCCTTTCAGTAGGGAGATTCTGGAGGCCCTGGTCTCCTCCAAGCTCCCTCTTCCCACCATCGCGCCCTACGACGGCACTACTGACCCGGCCGACCACATCCACGGCTTCGAATCGCATATGGTGTTCCACGGAGCATCAGATGCGGCCAAGTGCAGGGCTTTCCCTGCAACCCTTAAGGAGACCGCCAGGGCTTGGTTTGAAACCCTCCCTGCGGGCTCTATCACCTCCTTCCGCCAATTGAAGAAGTCCTTTCGGGACAACTTCCTTGGTGGAAGGTCCCAGCCGCGGACGGCGGCTTCTCTCCTGACCGTGCGCCAGAAGAAAGGCGAGGCCTCTGGGACTTCGTCAAGAGGTTCCGAACAGAGGCGCTTCGCATCTCGCGCCTGGACGTCCCCCTAGCCACCAGTGCTCTCATCCAAGGCACTCGTGACGGCTTTCTACAAAGGACTCTCGGCGTCCAGCAGCCCGCCACCCTCGCCGAACTACTCTCCATCGCGCAGCGCCACGCGGCCTGCGAGGAGAGCCTGGCGGCGAGCAGGGCCGAACAGGGGGAGCAGTCGGAAAAAAAGCGACCTTCCGACAACGGTTCCGACCGTGATCGGAAGAAGGGACGACGCAATGGCGATTCTCCGCGTCGTCCGCGCCCCTTCACCAACTACACCCCCCTCACTGTGGCTCCCGAACAAATCCTGGCAGAGATCAGGGATGAAGCTTTTGTTCGGTGGCCCCAGAGAATGCGCTCCGACCCCCGGAAGCGCGATCAAAATAGGTACTGTCGCTTTCATCGCGACCACGGCCACGACACCTCCGAGTGCCGCCAGCTTAAGGACGAAATCGAAGACCTTATCAAGCGCGGCTACCTTGGACGGTTCGTGCGCCGGAACGAAGAGCGCCCCCGACGCCAAGACCGCACTCCCGAGCAGCCGATCAACAACGATCCCAATGGGCAGGAGATCAACGTGATCGCGGGAGGCTTCGGCGCAGGTGGAGAAAGCACTCGAAGCCGACGCGATTACGCAAGGCGAGTGCATGTCGTAGACAGGCCTCCGACTGTTCGGCCGGCCCCATATCCTGCCAGTCCCGCACGCGCACAGCCCGAGGAGGCTATAACCTTCTCGGACGAAGATCTTGTAGGGGTTACGACTCCGCACATGATGCGCTGGTCGTTTCGGCCACCATCAACCACTGTAACGTGCGCCGAATTCTGGTAGATAATGGAAGCGCCCCCGATGTCTTGGCTTACGACTGTTTTGTCCTCATGGGTCTGCGAACCGATCAACTCACCCCTGTAAACTCGCCACTTTTCGGCTTTTCGGGAGTTTCGGTTCAGCCCATGGGAAGGATTCGCCTTCCGATTACCTTGGGAACGGCTCCGAAAGCTGTGACCAAAATTGTTGACTTTTTGGTCATCAACAACATGCCTGGATACAATGCTATTCTTGGCAGAGGTCTGATCGGGCGAATCAAAGCAGTGCCTTCATCACTCCACCAGAAAATGAAGTTTCCAACTCCGATCGGAGTTGGTGAAGTGCTCGGGTGTCAGCGTGAGTCTCGCCGTTGCTATGTCCTCTCTCTAAGAGACAAGCAACCACTCGCTGATCCAGCTCTTCCGACCTCCGATCAGCCTTCAACTAGTCGGGGGACGCCTGCCGAAGACTTAATCCCCATTCAAGTGGACGACGACTCCGAACACGTCTTGTACATTGGCGCCCTGTTGACAGAGGCCGAGCAGCAACGCTACACAGCTTTCCTGCTGGCCAATTTGGACGTGTTCGCTTGGTCTGATGACGAGCTTCCAGGCATTCCCCCGGAAGTCATGGTGCATCGCCTTCGGTTGGATCCACGAATCCCGCCAGTGCAGCAAAGAAGGCGACCCGTGAACCGAGAACGGCAGACCGTGATTCAGGATCACGTGACCAAAAGCCGAACTGTCGGGCTCCTCCGAGAAGCCCAATATCCAAAATGGATCTCCAATGTGGTCCTCGTACGCAAGCCCAATGGCAAATGGCGTGTGTGCGTGGATTACAAGGACCTTAATAAGGCGAACGCCCAAGGATAACTTCCCATTGCCGCGCATTGATCAGCTGGTGGACGCTACTTCCGGGCACGAGCTCCTCAGCTTTTTGGATGCCTACTCTGGTTACCACCAGATCAGCATGCATCCCCCGGATCAAGACGCCACTACGTTCGTCACAGACCTAGGCTTATATTGCTTCACCAGGATGCCTTTTGGTCTGAAGAATGCAGGTGCGACTTACCAGCGGCTGGTCAACAAGATGTTCGAGCAGCAGATCGGGCGAAACATGGAGGTTTACGTCGACGACATGTTGGTCAAGACTCTTCCGAGTACCGATCACATTTCCGACCTCCAGGAGACTTTCGCAACTTTGCGAAGGTATAATATGAAGCTCAATCCAGCCAAGTGCGCGTTCGGTGTTCGGTCGGGTAAGTTCCTTGGGTTCCTCGTATCAAACAGGGGAATAGAGGCGAACCCGGAAAAAATCCAAGCCATACTTGAGATGTCCAGTCCGAAGACAGTGCGCGACGTCCAACGTCTGACAGGACGTCTCGCCGCGCTAAACAGGTTCATGTCCCGAGCAGCAGAAAGAAGTTTTAACTTCTTCAAGTTGCTCCGAGGCCCTAAAAACGCCTCGAAGCAAGGGGGGCAAGTACTGTGGACTGACGAATGCGAAGCTGCCTTCACTGAGCTGAAGGCATATTTGGCAGCCCCTCCTGTTCTCTCAAAGCCTGTGCTCGGAGAACCCTTGTTCGTGTACCTCTCGGTCACCGAACACTCCATCAGTGCGGTCTTGATCAGAGAATTAGGAGCGGCACAGTATCCAGTGTACTATATCAGCAGGGTCCTCCAAGAAGCTGAAAGGAGGTACCCCAGAGCAGAAAAGCTTGCCCTTGCTCTTGTCACAGCTGCACGGAAGCTCAGGCCCTACTTTCAGGCCCATTCCGTTACAGTGCTTACCGATCAACCGCTGAAATCCATCTTGCAGCGGCCGGAGGCTTCCGGTAGGTTGGTTAAGTGGGCAATCGAGCTGGGAGAGTTTGACATCAGCTTCCGACCAAGGACGGCAATCAAAGCGCAGGCGTTAGCAGATTTCGTGGCGGAATGCACCCTTCCGGCCGAGCAGGATCCACCGTTGGCAGACGAGCCCCCATGGGAGCTTTATGTGGACGGATCCTCTTGTGTCTCCGGAAGCGGGGCAGGTTTGGTCCTCACCTCCCCAGAGGGGTTAGAGTTCCAATACGCCCTCCGTTTCCGCTTTCCAGCCTCCAACAACGTCGCCGAGTACGAAGCCTTGCTTTCCGGTATCCGCATGGCTAGGCACCTCGGAGCCATTCGGCTTAGAGTCTTTAGTGACTCCCAGTTGGTCGCCAGCCAGGTGAGCGGACAGTTTGGAGCAAGGGAACCTCGCATGGCTCAATACCTCCAACAGGTCAAGAGCCAGACAGAGGGCCTCGTATACTTCGAGGTTATACATGTTCCACGGGAGCAGAACGCGCGAGCTGATGCGCTGGCCAAATTGGCATCTTCAGGTGACATCACCCCTTCTCGCTCTGTCTTCATTGAAGAGCTCGCCTTGCCGAGCACAGAGATTGATGTAGCCGCCATAGAAACGGGCCCACCGACCCCAAGTTGGGTGGACCCTCTCTTGGCGTACCTTCTCCGAGGCGAGCTTCCTTCCGAACAGGATGAAGCTCGGAAAGTCAGGATGCGCTCGCAGCATTTCACCCTCGTAGAAGGCAAGCTGTACCGACGGTCCCTTGCAAGACCTCTTCTACGTTGCCTCAACCCTGAGGAGGCCCTCGCAGCCACAGAGGAAGTCCACGAGGGGTTGTGCGGAAGCCATCTGGGGGGCAGAACGCTAGCACGCAGCCTCATCCGAGCAGGGTTCTGGTGGCCTTCTCTTCAGAAGGATTGCGTGTCCTTCGTCAGGAAATGCCCAGAATGCCAGAAGTTCGGAGTACTCATCAAGCAGCCAGCCGAACAGCTTCACAGTCTGTTCGAGCCGCGCCCCTTCGCCAGATGGGGCATTGACATCTTGGGCCCCTTTCCAGAGGCCCAAGGGCGCAAGAAGTTCCTTTTTGTGGCCATCGACTACTTCACCAAGTGGATCGAGGCCGAACCCGTTGCCACAATCACCGAACAAGCCGCGTGGAAGTTCGTATGGAAGAACCTTCTCTGCAGGTTTGGCATCCCAAGGGTGATTACATCTGACAACGGGAGACAGTTCGACAGCACCTTCTTCAAGCAAAAGTGCGCCGAGCTCGGGATCTACAACCACTTCACCTCCGTGGCTCATCCCCAGGCTAACGGTTTGGTCGAAAACGCCAACCGAACATTGCTGCACGGGATCCGAACCAGAGTGGAGGCTGCAGGTGGATCATGGATCGATGAGCTCCCAAATGTCCTTTGGTGTCACCGAACAACTGCTCGGGTAGCTACAGGGGAAACACCTTTCCACCTAGCCTACGGCTCAGAAGCAGTTGTACCTTTGGAAGTAGCCCTTCCAACCATCCGAACAACCCACTTCGACGAAGCCGCCAATAACCGTGCTCTCCGAGAGAACTTGGACATGCTGGACGAACGACAAAGCGACGCCAGCATTCGCCTCGTTTCTTATCAACAACGGCTTGCGCAATATTATAATGCGCGAGTCAAGGAGAGGCGGTTCAACGTGGGAGATTTGGTCTTGCGCCGCTGTTCGGCTTCGGACCCCCGAAGAGCAGTCGGCAAACTTGCCGTCAAATGGGAAGGACCTTATCAGGTCACCCACGTCCTTGGGAAAGGCTCATATAAGCTAACTACTCCTAGTGGCGAGGCCATTCCCAGGACTTGGCATGTCTCTAATCTTAAGGCTTATCATCTATAAAAGCCTTCTTTCAGCATCCTACCTCTCTTCTCCCTACTCCTGTTGCCTCACGAGCATTTAGCATATATACCTGATCAGAACCCCCTTTACGGTACCCAACGATCTGCGTCTTACATGCAATGCTCACGAAGCTAACGGATTCCGATCCGAGCAGGAACAACCACAACAGGGAGAAGATAGAGAAAGAGACGCTACAGAAAAACTCGTAAAGCAGAGGATTTCATTTATAAGAAGTTCTTGTGCTTACAAACAGCCTTCCTTGGCCGATGTTACAAAAAGCGAAGTACAAGAAGACGTGAGGCAAGGGGATTAAGGAGCTTGTTCGGAAGGACCCGCATCCTCACCCGAAGAAGGCATCCGCCCAGACTGAAATTGTGCGAACCGCACACCATCTGAAGCGGACATCTTGGGTACGGCGTTGACATTCCCGAACAGCAGCCTCGAAGGCTCCTTCCCGTTTTTTGAAAGTGCCCCTTTGGGTACAGCGTTGGCGACCGTCCGAACGCGACGGCTGCACCTTAAGCATGGCGCGGTTTTGCACCATCATGATGGGTTAACCGCCTATTCAGACTCCAGGCGACGGCATCCCGCAACGGACTATCGCATTAAATGCGGAAATGACGCCCGAAATGCTCGCTTCACCAAGCCGTTTGAGAGCGTGGGGGGGCAAGTGTGGTGGCCGTTTCCTGCCACCTAAGCCCAAAACGTCAAAGCCCATCAAGTGCCTTCTCTACGACGTGACCTTCCCACAAGGTCTCACGTTTTCCGAGAGGATCGGATGGAGAAGAGGCCCACTCGCCAGCTGTCCCTAGCGAAGCGCTACCGAGCTCATCAGCAGGCGCCTTCCGAACAGCTGCAGAAGGCCTTCCGAACAGGAACAGTAAACTTGCTGCGCGGGACGGCCCCCAACATCGCCGAACAGCGGGTTCGCTCCCCCATGTGGGTCACCTGCTCGGAGAGCATCCCCAAAAGGGCACCGCGCAGGCTCTCTGGCTTCCAGAACGGTTGTAACCGTCCCAGGCCACGTTCTCCACCATCAAGGGGCGTGAGCTGCCTGGCAGCCTAGCGGACACCAGAGTCATAACTCCTCCCGTTATGCGCGTGCGTCAAGGCGCCTCTTCAGGCACGATCTGCCTAACGTTACGCACGTTGGCCTCTACGCCAGCGCCTATAAAGGCACAGGTACAGTACCATGCAACGGTACGTTCTCTTCCTGACGCGAACACATTCTCGCATTCCGAAACCCCCTGCCTCACAAGCTCTCCACTGACTTAGGCATCGGAGGGTTTCCCCGGTTTTCACCGGGCCTCCTGATCCTATTCTGGTTTTGCAGGTCTTCGTCCTCACCAGCAATCGTCTTCCCTCTCTTATTCCAGTGGAGGCCCGTTTGACTCAGGTCCAAACAGGATTACACCACCACAGGAAGCAATTAGGGGGCCTCAGAGTTGTCGTGGACACAAATCCAATGACACTCCAGCTAGGAACGAGATGAAACATAAAACTCCAAGGAAGTTGGGTGGTCCTATACGTAGGTGTGGATGTCGTAAAAGGGTCTTACTTCGTTTGGTCCCGGTCGTTCTCTCTTGTGAGCATAAGTTGAGGGTTTCCCTAGTTCCTACCATCTTCTCAACTCGCCATGCTCCTTGCCTTCGAGGGTAGTTGGAGACTCTTGCAAGGGCCGAATGGTCATGATTATGGGCCAACACATTCTCTATCCTAACCTGTCAGGTGTGGGGGTGTTTCACTAGTGTTATCATACTCCAGAGTCATAGAATGCACCAGACTATTGGCATTGCATGCTCTACAGTGGCAAGGGCATGCCGACTGCCAAGTGTTACCACACCATGGAGTTGCAAGAGTGTGCCTCGTTGTGGCCCAAATAGCTTTCTAATCATGCAATTATGATCGACTCCCTTTAGCAACTGATAGATCATCCAAAAATGACCAGCCTAGAGGGGTAGATGTCCCTCCAACTCTAGGCCAAATTTCATGGGCCTCATGGGCCTAGTGAATCGGGCTCTAGTGGGTTGTGCCGACATTCTTCCTTCCCAATGGACCTAGTGTGAGTAAATGGTCTATGGTAGACGAAGGCCATATTTGTGGTGGTCCTCATTGTTCGAACCCACTAAAGATCCGATACCACTCTACCAATTCACGAGCCATGAAGTCTCGGAAGAGTATACTCAAGAAATGCCTAGTGTGAATGTACAAAAGAGAAATACCACATGCATTATAAGATACAAATTTACATAGGATCCTATACATGCTCACCAAAGGATTATATTGTTCCAGTACATAACTTAAAGTTTAGAAGAAAAAAATACATCAATATGGGACATATCTCGAGGTACAAAACTCACTACTTCTTTCAATGCACAAAGTATTGGGACTAAACCTCTATCCGCACATAAAGAGCAAGGCACACATAGCACTGAGGTACCCAACTAGAGAGGTATCAGGCAACTAACCAAGCATCGATACCACCAGACTCAGTAGAAACATTGCATAAATGCACATGGGTCATACTAGAAGCATCAGTTGACCAACACCCATTTTTGGGTCGACCAAATAGTCACTCATTGCTCAGAAAGGGCTTCATGTACTCCCCTTGAGTTTCTACTCTAGGGGAAAGACAACATAGGACAATGTCTTGTGATTTTCTTTGTGTAGTCTCTTGAGTGCATTTGTGGTTGGAGGAAAGGGCATCGATAGACGTGTAGACTCTCAACTAATATCTTGTTCTCACTTGCCTCACTCTATGAGCTTCGAAACCAATTAAGATGTGATTAGACATGTGACTGCAATCTGGCTAGACTGTAGGTGTGCATTGTAAACTCCACAACTTCTCTGATCAGTAGACACTCAAGTGTGGGTGCAGCAATTGAGATTTGTTCCTGATTGCGAGACTATGAGGTTATTTGCTTACTCGTATTTAGGTCAGGTTTTGGCTTCGCGAGCCAATTATTGTGATCAATGTGGCAGCATCATACATTCCAACTCTCGTGTTTTGTTTGAAAATCGATAATGTGGATTGTGAGTTTATTTCCTTTTAACAGTATTCTTTACTCAATTTTAGCATGTATAACTACCTAATTATGTTGTTTATACTTGCTCTATGTTTTGGGGATTTTTCTACTAAGATGATGAAATTGTGAAGCTCATTCTCCTACTTCCCTTTTCAAGTGAAGGAGAGCAAGTAAGTTCCCAACACTTGACCAATCCATCATAACAATGAGATCAGACTCCTTCTACTAGCAGTAGTGAGTTTTATATCTCGGGATATATCTCAGGTTGATGTACATGTTTCTTCTGAGCTTTAAGTTAGGTACTAGGACAATATAATCCTTTGACGAGCATGTATAAGATCTTGTGTAAATTTTTATCTTAATGCATGTGATATTTCTTTTCTGTACATTCACACTAGATATTTCTTGAGTATACTTTTCTGAGACTTTGTGGCTCGTGGATTGATAAAATCAAATCGAATCTTTAGTAAGTTTGAACAATGAGGATCGTCACAATATATTCTCCTTCCTCACTTGCCCCTCTACTCTCAAGTATGAAGGCTTTGTGTTCGGAAGGAATTATGAGAGAAATAAAGGTCACATCCCTTAGATATAGTGGCAGTCATTGATGGATTTGGATCCACTTAGCACGATCCGGCACTTGTCCCTATAATCGATCAATGGTTAGGCCCAACTGTCTAACTAGAGAGAGGCAAGTGTGCACTGTCAAGGAGATGGCAAGAACTAGGGAAACCCTCGTCTCATACTTATAGTAGGGAATAACCAAGATTGAACGAGATAAAGCCCTTCTAAGACACACCGACCCTTTAGAGCTTCCCGTTCTCCCCTATTCCAAACTTGAACATTGGATAGTTTTCTCCCACGACTTCCCGTTGTTCCTTCTGTGTATAGGTCATAGTGACATTTTCCTCTTCAATAAATATGAAACAATCCAATTCACAAGGCTAGTTTTCAGCCATTACAATATCAATATATATATATATATATATATATATATATATGAAATAGGAAATTTATGATATTTCTTCTAACTAATATATTTATCATATGCTCAAAAGTATTTTAAATATATGTATAATTTATTAAGGATATATGCATATAAACTTCCCACGGCCACCACCAAAAAAGAAAAGGAAAATAGAGAGAGAGAGAGAGAGAGAGAGAGAGAGAGAGAGAGAGAGAGAGAGAGCAATTAAAGACAGCAAAAGAATATAATTTGATCATTCCCTGACACCCTGTTTACACTAATGACCTATCTTAATAGAGAAGAAGAAGAGGAAGGCTATGCTCTTCAATGGCAGCACTTACCGCGCTGGCGGCAAACAGCTCATCCACGACATCGCCTCCCACCTCCACGCCCGCCCGACTGCCCGCCGCCGCTAACAGAGGCACCCCCGGATCGGCGGCGCCGGAAGACTCCGGGTCCGTCCTCACCGGGGTCCGACAAATCGGGCAGCAGACCGAGTGGGACCCCAGCCACCTGCCGATGCACCCGGCATGGAAGGCGTGCCCGCACAGCGGCAGCACCCTGCCTTCGCCGTCCGCCTCCAACGCGCTCAAGCAGACCACGCAGTCCCCGGGCTCCCCGTCGCCACTCGACCCATCGCCCAACAGTACGGGAAGAGACGCCACAGCGGCGGCACCCAAGCCAAGGCCCGGTCCTGCAGCTGCCCCCGCAGCGTCAGCTTCCTGCAGCCTTGCACCGCCCTCCCTCGCCTGAGCAGACCCGTCGGCGGACCTCCTGAGGAAGCACACGGTGCAGATCTGCAAAAGCAGCAGCAGGGACACGACACCCATGGTGAACACGAACAGCACCAGGATCAAACTGTCGGCCTTGGACGACAACATGGGAAAGACGGGGCCAGCAGCTAGCGACGGGTATGTGGATCGACGCTCCCTGATCATGGCAGCATAACTAGTAACTGCAGATCTGACGTAGTAGGATGGCAGCAATATTGCCCACCTTACATGCTGGAGTGGACGCAACAATCTGGAGAGGACAATGGCGTCCCTGTGCCGCTCGGTGTACCGCATGATTTGGAACAGCGAAAGAGGAGGAAGCATCTGCACCCCTCACATGACCTTTCGGATGGATTCCCTTATTGGACGCCGTACGCCATGCAAAGCTTCCTCGGGAGAACCCGAGTATATGCATACCCAGCCGGCCAAAACCAAATATTGGTTCCTTGTTGCGTGCAGCTTTGGGTTGTTGTTCGTACCTTGTGATCGCAAGCGGGTCCCTTGGGTGATGACGCCATGGCTTCCTGTGGGCATCGTCTGTTTCGATGCTGTGCAAGTGCGTGCAGAGGGAGGGTGCAGCTTCGTCCCTGATGTGGAAAACTTGGGCGGATAAAAAATGGGGGTGTGCCTCACACTACCCGTAGAGAATTGTTGTGGGGTTAGGTCAAACAAAGATGTATGGAATAATAATAATCTCCATCCATCGCGAGGAATACGATAAAATTGTCCTTTTCTAACATGGCATGCACGCTTTTGACTCGAGAAGAAAGTTCTTTATTTGCGCGTGAAGTAACAACATGCTTATCCTTCCAAGTCTCAACTCCTCACCATTAACCTATCAGGGAAACTTGTTAACGGAATGTTTCAGTTGTGGCTCTGTAGTTTGGATAACTTGCAATCAAAAGTTTGGTCCATAAAATACTCCATGGGACGGTAGCTGCGTGAACTCCAACAGTTCATTAATTTGACCTTCATTTTCAGGAGGCTGAAATTTTCAATCTGTGCTATTTATTTGGAAGAAAAAAAATTCAAATTTTATTTTCAGCGTTGGTAATAGTTAGGATGGAAAAGATCACACGTCCAATGAAGACGTGCAGCCAATGTGCTTAATAGATTAGAGTAACTGTTGAACAGATGATGGTACAACAGGCCTGTGGAAAGGTTGCGGTTTCCCGAAGTCTCCCCTCAGGCCCTCATACTTTTCTTCTTCTTCTTCTTCTCTCTCTCTCTCTCTCTCTCTCTCTCCACCCACTAACTAAACGGAAAGGAGCGTCGCAAGCGCCTCCTAGCTTTCAAGGGATCTGTCAATACCATACATGCGGGAAGCGCAGCCTTCAATGATCTAACAAAGCCAAGCCAACATTGTGCTGAAGATATATTCAGATGTTATCAACAGAGAGAACATTCGAGATACTTTCACACACGACCATTAAGATAACTCCCTATCTTAATGTACTATCCAGTTTTGACGGCAGTTAACTGCAGAAATATTTCTGTATTATGTTTTATAGATGGTTGTTTTATTTTGCATATTTAAGTGGCGTATTTTGCAATTATACATGTGAGCTTCTGTAGCAATTACCAATCACAAGTGGCAGCAATTTCATATAGCAAAAAACAAGTTAAAAGTGATATCTGAATAAAAGTCACCTTTGAGGTCAACCGAAGAGCAGCCTTGCCCTTTATTTTTTCCCTTTTCCATGCAAGGGTTCTCCCTACAGCCTACAAACTGTAACACGCAGTTCAGCTAGCACTCTATTTTCCACAGATGTCTATGGATGCATCCTTTCTTGCGGCTTATAAGCCAGTTGGGAAGAATCCCACATTTAATGAAGAGAATACAAAGGAGACCCATTACATGAACCAGAAGGCGAGACCATCTCTAACGTCTTCCTGATGACACGGATTCTGACGAGAACAAGTATCGCACTCGAGAGAGAACAGAGTCATGCGCCGGATCATATGGATGGTCCTTTGAAGGAATCTCAAGAATGGCAGGTACTGGTTTATTGTAACTATCCACAAGAAACCTTATCATATTCGCCACCTGAACCAAATGAAAAGAGGACGTCCCGTAAGTGGATATAGAACTCATATATAAAACTTGGAAAGTACGCGTCCAAGAGAACAACTGAATTTTCAAGACCGTCCCCCTAGGGGAAATTCAGCAGAAAGAAAGGTAAGAATCCAAAAATGTATTTACTGAGACTAATCACCAAGCTACTCCATGGTAGAATAAAATGGTGGTTCATTTGCTCTGGGAAGGGTAGGTAACAAGCATAGATGTTAGTGTCGGCCGAAACCGATACATTTCGGCCAAAACGTATCAGTTTTGGCTGAGAATGATCTGAAATCGGCTTGAAATACTGTAGCCAATTCGAAACTATTAAAAATAATATTTTAATCAGTTTCGGCTGGCTTCGGTCGAAACCGGCCAAAACCAGATCGAAACTGGCCATTCTTAAGGCCACCCGAGACGCCTGAAACCAGCCAAAATGGAACCGAGACTAGATATTTGACATCCTTGGAAGCAAGAACAGAAAGGTCAAAGATGCATCCTTTCATGACATCCTTTTTTATTTCCCCCTTCCTTTGAGGTCCCTGTCAACGTGACAGACCACTTTTCATTAAAAACATAAACCCAGTCCCCACCCAGGAACCATCCTGGGCTTCCCCCAAGCCGTCGTAGCTACTGAGCAAAGCTCTTCCGGTAAACCTCTCCGTGATCATAAAAGTTTTCCCATCAAAATAGATGGTCCAGCAACAAGCTACTCAAAAGTAGATCTACATGATGCTCTACTCAATATTAAATCAGTCTATACGCATCAAAGGAGACATGCTAGAAACTATACTGAGAAAAGAGAGAAGAAAAGGACCTGATATCTAAATCCAAATTAGGGGGAAAAAGAAATAGAAAGATTTTACAAATTCCACCAGGAAGAAATAAATTTTACAAATCAAATAGATCTTATGCAGCAAGTGCCAACCACATCATGATGAATCAAATAGAAAATCTAGTTCACGTGTCTCTAAGTTCCTATCACAGCCTAGGCATATCAGATGGAAAAGGCAGAACATTGCCATCTCTTAATTCCCTATATGAGAGCCTCAAAATCTAACGTGTTTGTTTTTAGACAAATCCAACCTATATGTAATATGCAGAGAAGGTGACATAAAGTGCAAACTGAAAAAAAAGAAATGCTTGAAACAAATGATAAACAAGTTGTAAGGACATTATGAGATATGCTGGAACTTACATACTGACTAATCAGCACAATAGCAATGTCTTCCCGTGTGGTAAATTCTTTGAATGCATCCTCAATCGCTTTTACTGTAGTTTCTGTGAAGTAAAAAATTCAAAATTAAACATTGTAAATGTAAAAAAAATAAAAAATAAATAGTCATGATGTATCAAAATAAATGACAAATAAATGGAGAAACAAAATGATGAAGAAATGGATGGTAAAAACCTGCATAGGTATCTTGGGGGTGAAAGAAAACATCTGTTGGGTACAAAATCTATTATTGTATATAGGAGAAAGGGAATATTGGAGGACATAGATCATCTTTCACATGATCACAAAGTAAAAGTAATATTGTAAACATTCACTTTGTTTACACTTGAAGCAAAGATCATTTCATGACCAAATAAGTGAGAAAGGGATCTGGTAACACTATGAACCTCACACGGAATACATTTAGTAGAACATGCTTGAAGAGGCATACTGGTTTAGTGTCCTAGACTCCTAGTAAAGGAGAGCGATGGTTTCACACTCATCTCCACCTTTCAATTTCTTTCTCTTTTATTTCCCTTCATACATTTATCTCTGCTTCTCTGCTTTAATCTGACAAAGAGCAGGAAAGAAGCCATGAAAAATAGAAGACATTACTCTCTTTATTACACTGATAAAAGCAGGAAGAGTTATGAAAATTAGAAGACAATGTTCCGCAGTTCACTTGCTCTCCATGAAGTTCAATCAAGTGAAGATGTTGACCGTAGAGCTGCTAAAAGATGACTTGGTTTTCCATTAAAAGAGCAACTCAAGAAGTTACTTATAATAAACCAATCAATTAGCCACTTCCTATCTCTCTGATACAACTAGGATTTCATGCAGAAACCCGAGGTCACAGTCAAAGTGCAACAAGGTGTTCATACCATTATCCAATTTTCAGCCTACCTCATAAATTCTTGGTTATTGGACGTATCTGAACACAACAGCCAACTAAGTGCGCTGAAGCCCCAAAAAAACTGGTTGGTAGGTACAAGAGATTTACAATAGGAAGTGACCACTATGAGCAAATAAAAGAAACTGAATTGCTTACCGAGTCAGGAATGGGAAGGTGAAACTTGAACAAGGATTTGTGTATGTAAATATAGTTATGAGAAGTAGAAGAAGAATGATATAGAATTACAATGAAACTGTGACCCAGTGTCAGTTGTAACTGCAGTATCAACTACACAAAATTACTAATAAGTCTCTTAAAGAATGACTCTACTGGTCCTAATTTATATCAAGTAAACCTTAGTAAAATGGATTTCCTTGGTGTTCTATTAAAATCTTTCCATCTACTTCTTCATTTGCATTTCTTCTAAAAAGTTTTACCTAGCTTGCACTTCTTACATAAAATAACTACAGCATCCCCTTTCTTAAACTCCATTATGTGCCACTCAAAGATTCTCTTACCCCAAACAGAAGTTTTGGTACAAAGTGGGTACTTAGACTCTTCATGTGTTAAAACATGGTAACAATCAACTGAGCAAATAAATTTTAAAATGTTCGCAAACAGGAAACTTTTAGGAACTTGAGCTGGAACAAATTAGAACTCCAACTGACAATCTATGAAAAAGACAATGTGAAGTAAAGAATAAAGTTAATGTGCAGCAAATAAAATGTTACTTTTCTATGATTAATTCGGAAGAAAGACTAATATAATAGCTTCACTATTAGAAAAATGAACCATATGGTCCATGAGCAATAGAGCATACTTGAATCTACAATGAGATAATTTGTCTTCCTCCGCAAATCAACATTACCAACTCCAGCTAGCAAAAATCCAGTCACAGTGTCCTATAAGAATAAGAGCAACAAAAAATTGATAATTCACAAATTTTAACTTAGTCTTGTGCAGAACTGCAGGGAAGTTGCCACCATTAGTTGCATAAAAGATGTGTACACTCTGATATTAAATGTGATTGCAAGACCCAAAGCCTCCTGTCAAATACCTTTATGTACACACGCACACATACATACATATGTATAAAGTATAAACACAAGCATACACATACATATATATTTACATAAGAAGGGGGGGGGGAGAGAGAGAGAGAGAGAGAATGCATAACATTCAAGTAATATTACTGTTAAAATTGTGGCACCCCTAATTCATGCTTCGAAATTCATATCCTGAGACTACAACAGTGTCCCCTGTTCACAGAATGATCTTACTACGTTACATATTAATATGCATTGTCATGGAAATCTAACTAGCAATCATCATGATGCAAAATCATGAATCATCATCAAATGCCCAATACATTAAGCTTTGTCAGGTAGATCCAACCAAGACCAAGGACTTGAAAGTTTCCTTAATTAGATGTTACATTTGATCCTAACCCTCCTCAAGATATTCCAGTTCCTCTTGCACTTTGAGGAAAAGAAGGACCTGTCAGAAATTTCATCAAATCAGTTAAGAGTAAGATATAACCCTCAAAACCCTTTGATGTTTTGCCATGATTCCATGGGAAGGACGCCATGAGAAATCAAAATTCAGAAAACTGAGGCAGAAAACTGCTGCACCATATCCAAAGGAACCCAATAAAAGCCATAATTTATGAGGGATAAAGCATGCAACATGCAAAAAGGTCAATGAATGCGAGAGGAGGGCTTTTTCTATAACTCCAAAAGAATAAGCCTGCAAGAGATGACATCCAGAGAGGACTGGAAAATTACAATCCAGTAACATTTGGGAGACTAAGCACTGAATGACATCACCAGCTTGTGCATATGGACTTGAAACTGATCTCTAAAACATGAGCACCTCAAATGGCTTTTATTCGACAATTAGAAGAAAATAACAACAAAGACAATGATATATATACCTCATCAGCAATCATAGCTATGATTGCTGAGTTGTTAGTAGGGATCTGAGGTCGATTAGCCATAGCAAAACCTCGTTTTCTGTTTCTGGAGAAAGAAAAGAGGAAAAAAAGGGAGAAATGGAGGAGATACTTAGTATGGCCATAATAACAACTGAAAAACATTGAGATAAGCAATTGAACATTTCCATATGTTTCAAATAGACACCCCTTGTTCTCAACAAGAACATAAGACCCCTGTCTGTACGCAGCTGCTGAAGGACCACCACTGGTGGCAATTGGTGTGGGATCATCAAAACTTGACGAGGAAACAGAGATTTAGTTACTCAACCTCCGATCGAAAGTTCAATTTCCAACAGCCGTTGTGATGATCACAAGAGAGAAGTGTTTTGAATCAGGACACATAAAACCTTATCAAAAGCATTTGCTGTATGGCCCGAATCCCAGCATCGAAATGGCAACTGACTGCTAACAGGCAATGCATGAAAATTTGAAAAATAAAAGAAAACAAAACTAGGATATACAGATATTCCCTCATCACACCACAAGAGAGAGCTTTCTCAACTGTCTGGTGTCCGCTTGACACAATCAAGCTATATCTTGTGAAAATTGGAAGAATGGACGACAAGTACCAAAAGATCTCTAAGAATATCCAAAGTATCTAGACATGATTGATTGATTACGCAATAGGATAAAAGAACTCCACATGTTTCCACGGAAAATAATTGCTTTCAAACGTTTCCACGAAAAGTTGTGAAATCGTCTTCTGAACCATCATTCTAGGGTCCTTCCTGTACCATTTCTTTGATCTCTTGAGAAGTTCCCGCATTTCTATAACTAACCTAGACGCTAGATCCAAATGTCCCAGACCCTTGGAACCAGGATTCTGCAGCTCCTAATGTCTCCCCATCTGTCGGGACGAATTCACCCATCTGGGCTGTGAATATCGTAATTCACTTATGAAGCAGATCCCCCAAAATCGGTTACGAAAAGAAAAGAACATAACGAGAAAAAAGAAACAGGAGGAGCAAAACCAATCATCCCGCCCACTCCCTCTGAAGTCTGAAATGATCAGGGAATCCAGGAATGGAGGGAGGAAATATTGCACCTTGCGGGCGGGTCTGATGTCGCCGCTGCAAGGTGTTGCTGCTGCTTGCTGCCAGATGTGGGTGCCGCCGGCTGGCTGCTTGCAATCGGATGGGAGAGGGGCGACTGCGAAGCGGCGGAGGTAGTAAATGCAAGGAAGGAGGAACCGAGGAAGCGCAGGAGGACCACAAGAGGAAGAGAGAGAGAGAGAGAGAGAGAGCGAGCGAGCGAGAGCAGGCAAGGAAGGGACAGAGGGGCGGCGGATCGATTTGGGCTTGGGTTCGTTTTATGGGCCACGTTAGTAGACTTTTCCTCCTTTCCTGACAGTTTCAGCCCAGGATGGGCAACGGGCCCGATCAAATAAGGTGACAAAAAGATGTACACGTCTAAAATAGATAAATATGTAGATTTAGGGAAAGACTAGAGATATAAATCTATGTTGCTACGTACCAAATCTGAGAAACAACTTACTAGGTAATTTTTTCTAATATTTATGTTGGTCATATTACGTAGATTTGTCGTATTGATTTTTCGTTGGCACTCAAGGACGGATCTAGAGACAAATCAGTGGGGTCATATGACTCCCCTGAATTTTTAAAACTCTATTGATATATTTAAAATTTTCTATTAAATTAATTTGGTTGGAAAGTTTTTTAAAAGGAGTAACTTCATTGAAAAAATTTCTGGATCCGTCTATGTTGACACTAATTAGATCAAAATATATTATTATGATCCGGACGGAATAATAATAATAATAAATAAATTTATTATAATAAATCGTTTTAAAGAGTCTCTAGGAGAGTCCCTAGTACTGTTCAACTCGGTTGTGCCGCGGGAGCCAAGCATGACTTATCTTATTATCCAAAAAAAAAAAGGGTTATATACTTCACCGTCTTCTAGAGCTGTTCTAATATGTTATTTATAAGTCTACACAACGCTCGTGTTGTCCAGGCTGTACAGTAAGGTGACAAAAAGGTGTGCACGTCTAAAAATAGATAAATATATAGATTTACGGGAGGGCTACTCTCTAGGTATAAATCCAGGTTGCTAACGTACCACACTTGAGGAACAACTTATCAAGTAATTTGGAAAAAAATAATCTGTTAAAAAAAAAGAAAAATTTGTGGCTGCTGGGATTCGAGCCCAGGTCTCCACGGCCACAACGTGGAATTCTAACCACTAAACTACAGCCACTTATGCTGTGCGGTGATCGTTTTTTTATATTGTTACAAATGTAGGCCGAACCAATCTAGCATCAAACCTTTTAGCGTTTCCTGTGGATTAGATTGCTGTGCTGTGCCGCACTCCACCACTAAAAGGGCGCACCGACGGCGTGGCAACTGGAGGCCACCCCAACAATAGGCAAGTAGCCGCCCCCACAATCACTGCAACCCGACGCGGGGGACTTAATCAAAACTGGGAGCCACGACGATGGACCAGGGCGAACGAACACGTCCGTCCAAACCTATAAATCAAATCCGATGTCAAGGCCCAGCTGTATTCCGTACGTCCCCGTCTTCCACCGCCCTTTCACCCCACCTCAACTGCAACGCGGACACATCTGCACATGATGAGATCAAACGATCCACCGGGAATCATCACCACAGCATTATTAGGTGTGATGGTGAAGGAGCACCCGGCCAATCGGCCCAATCCCTTCCTTCCCCGGGAGGTGTGCATGCGTAAACAAAAAATTTTAATTGTGGTCCCCGCGACTCGAACGGTTTCAACCGCCGATTCGATACAATCTTTAACAACCGGGCACCGAAACTGCCGTCCCCTTCCGGTAGCCGTAAGTTTCGGTTTGTGATAGGAACAGGAGGGGAATGCCCTCCTGCGCAACAACCCGCCCGCCAACTGCCGCGGCGAGCGCCGTTGTTGCGCGCGCCTTCGGATGACGACGACGCCACACGCATACCGGCTACCGAACGCACGGACGACGTGGGTGGGGCCGTTGGCCCAGGACCACACCCCCCCCCCTTCTTCTGACGTAGTAGAACAAAACAACGCCAGCGGTGTTGGGTCGGTTGGGCTGTTACTCTGTGGTTGGTTAATGCGTGGTGGTAATTGCCTCAGGCGGCAACCCCCACTGCCCAGTTTCAGGTCTCACAGCAAGGGCTCGCCCCATCTAGCTTCCTACTGAAAGCCCAGAGATGATGGTGATGAGGAGAGGCCGAGTCCAATGTTCTGGCCAAGAACAAAGTGCTTTGTTTCGCCGTTCCGTTAAAGTACTCTTGTGTTCAAAGAGGTCACGAGTCAACATCAGAGAGGGGTGGGGGGGGGGGGGAGAGAAAAAGCCAGCCCACGCGGTTTTGGGTCGAGTGTGGTTTAGATGCCAACAAACCAACCATCGGTCGCACTCACCCGTAACAACGAAACGGTCGCATTGAATCGTAACGAAGCGCACACCCCTCCACTCTGCCCACCCGTTTCGAGAACAACCTCCCCACAGTGGCCGCGCATACGTACGTTTCCTCCCACCTAAACTACATGTCGTAACGTCCCCCCCCCCCCCCCCCTCTCCCCATATAAGCTATAAGCATGTCATGTCCACCATGTAATATCTAGTAGAGAGAGCTGAGAGAGAAGAAGAAGTCCAGAGGGGGAGGAAGAGAGCAAGTATTGCTTGCCTTGCAGCGAGAGAGAGGGGGGATGCGTTGGTGAGTAAAGAGATATTTTAGCGAACATTTGACAGGGAAGAGCATGTTGGAGATGGGGAGAGGAGACGAGGCAGGCGGAGGGGGTGGCGACGGCGTTCTTAGTGGCCAGCGGATCAAAGGATCGTGGAGCCCCGAGGAAGACGCCCAGCTCATCAAGCTGGTCGACGTCCACGGCCCCCGCAACTGGTCCCTCATAAGCGCCGGCATCCCCGGGCGCTCCGGCAAGTCGTGCCGGCTGCGGTGGTGCAACCAGCTGAGCCCCGCCGTGCAGCACCGGCCCTTCACACCCGCCGAGGACGCCGCCATCGTGGCCGCCCACGCCAAGCACGGGAACAAGTGGGCCACCATCGCCCGCCTGCTCCCGGGCCGCACGGACAACGCCATCAAGAACCACTGGAACTCGACGCTGCGGCGCCGACGGCTTGCGGAGTCGAGCTCCCCGCGATCCCCCTCCTCGGCGCCCAACTTTTCCGAGCACGAGTTCTCGGACTCGGACTCGGCGCGGAAGCGGTGCTGCCGGAGGGCGACGGAGGAGGGCGTGGTGACGTCGAACGGGCAACCCAAGGCGGAGCTCCATCGCGAGCCGGTGACGTCGCTGTCTCTGTCTCTGCCGGGGGAGGAGGACGCTGCTTCTGGCGATGGCAGTGAGAGGAAGCTTGGGAGAGCGAGGAGCGGGTATCTGGAATTGGAGGTGCAGGAGATGTGCCTGCTGTCCGTCATGAGGGAGATGATTGCAGAGGAGGTGAGGAACTATGTGAACGGAGTGGTAAGGGACGGTAGCGGATTTCCCATCGAAGGACAGATCAACGGCCACGATTAAGCCCTGGTCGGTGACCCGCCATGTTCCGGACACTCCATCAACCCCCGCTCCCCCCTCTCCTGCCCCAAGAAAACTTAGGTTCTCTTCTCTATTCTTTCTTTGGTTCGAACATTGCAGCTTTCCCAAACTGTGTAAAGAAGGATGCTAGCAACCTTTTACTTTATATGAATTACTACTTGTATATAATACTTGGGGGGCCACGACTGTTGAGCTTAGCCAAGAGGTTAAAAAAGAGATGGAATCAGAGTTTTTTTTGTGTTTTTTTTTTAAAATAGGAGGAGGGGACTAGCGGGTCGAACCCACACCCTCCCAGTACTGGAAAGTGGGAGGTGGCCCAGTTGGAATCAGAGCATATCGAGTGGTGAAAAACTTAGAAATATAAGAAGAAGACAATTCCTCCTGCCGGGTGGGCCATTAAGGCCCACATTTGCCGAGGGCCAACAATTTCAAGAATGGTGGATTAGGATTGGCAATCATCCTCTTTGCCTAGCAGAGAAGAAAGAGCTATCTGGTTTGTAAGTAAGATGGTGATTGATAATATTTGATTGAACTTTTACTTTAAAATTTAAGCATAAATAATTTATTAGTGTTGAATTGGGAGAGCAAAAATCAATTAGCCTTCAGTAACTAGCAACCAAGGGTATTTTATACTGGTGTACATAATAGGTTGTACTATAGGTGCATTATAATTTAACTACCATCTACTAATAATAATTATAACCAAACACTAATCTGACACTCTCTCTCAAGTTAAAGCATACACAAAATATGTCGAACTCCTAGAGAGAATAGCAAATTAAGATATTCTAGGAGCCTTCGTAATTTATCAATTATTTTTCCACAGGAATAAATGGAGTATATATCTTTTGGGATATGACAGCATCCCTCACAATTATGACAGTCCACCTCAATGTGTTTGGTTCGCTCGTGAAAAATAGGATTTTGGCACTTTGAATTACAGCTGAAGTATCTCAATGCATCTTCATATGCTCCAAGGAAAAAACTCCAAAACCAGACATAAAACTTTGTAATCACATCATTTGCATGTAGTTTGAGCCATAGTCTTATATTCTGCTTCAACACTAGAGGTGAGCCACCACATTTTTTTTTTGTACTCCTCTAAATAACCAATTTTCCACCAACATAGGTGCACAACTCTGATGTAGACTGCCTAATTCAGTTTGGACCCTATATAATCAACATTTAAAAAACTTTCAATTCTCAAATGACCATTCTTTCTATACAATAATCCTACCTATAGCAACCTTAATATAGTGCAGAATTTTAGAACTATTTTCCAGTGACATACTTTTGGTACCCACATAAACCAACTCACCACTCCAACATCAAAAACAACGTCGGGTCTAGTGATAGCCAAATTAATTAATCAATTTCTCACGCAATTGCCAATATCTTGCAACATCATTAAAGTTTTGGACCATTTTCAATATCTAGCTCCTGTTGAGAAACTATGGGGGTTTCAGCTGGCTTCATGTAAGGAAGCCCATCTCTTGAAAATCTAAAACATATTTCCTTTTAGAGAGAGACACATGTTCTCATCCATAGACTATCTCAATGCCTAAAAATAATGTAGCCAGTCAAGATTCTTAGTAATATATTGTTGTTCAAGGTACTTACAAACTTCCTTCAAACCACCTACATCACTACCAGTAAAAAGTATATCATCAATATAAATAATCAAAATAACAACATTAGTAGAGGAGTAACAAACAAAGACAAAATGGTCAACTTGGCTTCTTTTTAATCCAAGCTCATATGTAATTTGACTAAATTTATCAAACCAAGTACAAGGACTCTGTTTCAAACCATAAATGGCCTTTTGCACCTTACACACTAACTGCCTCTAAGCAACGCACTCTAGAGATTTCTCCATATACACTCCCTCCTGAAGATCACCATACAAAAAAGTATTTTTTACAACTATTTGAAACATCTACCCACCTTAATTAATGCCAAGGGAAAAGAGTACCCATACTGAATTCAATTGAGCCATAAGAGAGAAGGTTTCAAAATAGTCTACTCCATAAGTTTGTGTGAACCCTTTGACAATAAATTAGGTTTCACATTAATTAATGGTGCCATCAGGAGGGTACTTCACAATAAACACCCAATATCAAGCAACAAGAGTAACATGAGCCAGACAACGCACAAGGATCCAAGTATCGTAAGATATAAGACAATTCATTTTGTCATCCATAGCAGCTTCCCACTCAGGTTTAACCAGTGCCCCAAGAAAACTTAGGTTCTCTTCTCTATTCTTTCTTTGGTTCGAACATTGCAGCTTTCCCAAACTGTGTAAAGAAGGATGCTAGCAACCTTTTACTTTATATGAATTACTACTTGTATATAATACTTGGGGGGCCACGACTGTTGAGCTTAGCCAAGAGGTTAAAAAAGAGATGGAATCAGAGTTTTTTTTGTGTTTTTTTTTTAAAATAGGAGGAGGGGACTAGCGGGTCGAACCCACACCCTCCCAGTACTGGAAAGTGGGAGGTGGCCCAGTTGGAATCAGAGCATATCGAGTGGTGAAAAACTTAGAAATATAAGAAGAAGACAATTCCTCCTGCCGGGTGGGCCATTAAGGCCCACATTTGCCGAGGGCCAACAATTTCAAGAATGGTGGATTAGGATTGGCAATCATCCTCTTTGCCTAGCAGAGAAGAAAGAGCTATCTGGTTTGTAAGTAAGATGGTGATTGATAATATTTGATTGAACTTTTACTTTAAAATTTAAGCATAAATAATTTATTAGTGTTGAATTGGGAGAGCAAAAATCAATTAGCCTTCAGTAACTAGCAACCAAGGGTATTTTATACTGGTGTACATAATAGGTTGTACTATAGGTGCATTATAATTTAACTACCATCTACTAATAATAATTATAACCAAACACTAATCTGACACTCTCTCTCAAGTTAAAGCATACACAAAATATGTCGAACTCCTAGAGAGAATAGCAAATTAAGATATTCTAGGAGCCTTCGTAATTTATCAATTATTTTTCCACAGGAATAAATGGAGTATATATCTTTTGGGATATGACAGCATCCCTCACAATTATGACAGTCCACCTCAATGTGTTTGGTTCGCTCGTGAAAAATAGGATTTTGGCACTTTGAATTACAGCTGAAGTATCTCAATGCATCTTCATATGCTCCAAGGAAAAAACTCCAAAACCAGACATAAAACTTTGTAATCACATCATTTGCATGTAGTTTGAGCCATAGTCTTATATTCTGCTTCAACACTAGAGGTGAGCCACCACATTTTTTTTTTGTACTCCTCTAAATAACCAATTTTCCACCAACATAGGTGCACAACTCTGATGTAGACTGCCTAATTCAGTTTGGACCCTATATAATCAACATTTAAAAAACTTTCAATTCTCAAATGACCATTCTTTCTATACAATAATCCTACCTATAGCAACCTTAATATAGTGCAGAATTTTAGAACTATTTTCCAGTGACATACTTTTGGTACCCACATAAACCAACTCACCACTCCAACATCAAAAACAACGTCGGGTCTAGTGATAGCCAAATTAATTAATCAATTTCTCACGCAATTGCCAATATCTTGCAACATCATTAAAGTTTTGGACCATTTTCAATATCTAGCTCCTGTTGAGAAACTATGGGGGTTTCAGCTGGCTTCATGTAAGGAAGCCCATCTCTTGAAAATCTAAAACATATTTCCTTTTAGAGAGAGACACATGTTCTCATCCATAGACTATCTCAATGCCTAAAAATAATGTAGCCAGTCAAGATTCTTAGTAATATATTGTTGTTCAAGGTACTTACAAACTTCCTTCAAACCACCTACATCACTACCAGTAAAAAGTATATCATCAATATAAATAATCAAAATAACAACATTAGTAGAGGAGTAACAAACAAAGACAAAATGGTCAACTTGGCTTCTTTTTAATCCAAGCTCATATGTAATTTGACTAAATTTATCAAACCAAGTACAAGGACTCTGTTTCAAACCATAAATGGCCTTTTGCACCTTACACACTAACTGCCTCTAAGCAACGCACTCTAGAGATTTCTCCATATACACTCCCTCCTGAAGATCACCATACAAAAAAGTATTTTTTACAACTATTTGAAACATCTACCCACCTTAATTAATGCCAAGGGAAAAGAGTACCCATACTGAATTCAATTGAGCCATAAGAGAGAAGGTTTCAAAATAGTCTACTCCATAAGTTTGTGTGAACCCTTTGACAATAAATTAGGTTTCACATTAATTAATGGTGCCATCAGGAGGGTACTTCACAATAAACACCCAATATCAAGCAACAAGAGTAACATGAGCCAGACAACGCACAAGGATCCAAGTATCGTAAGATATAAGACAATTCATTTTGTCATCCATAGCAGCTTCCCACTCAGGTTTAACCAGTGCCCCAAGAAAACTTAGGTTCTCTTCTCTATTCTTTCTTTGGTTCGAACATTGCAGCTTTCCCAAACTGTGTAAAGAAGGATGCTAGCAACCTTTTACTTTATATGAATTACTACTTGTATATAATACTTGGGGGGCCACGACTGTTGAGCTTAGCCAAGAGGTTAAAAAAGAGATGGAATCAGAGTTTTTTTTGTGTTTTTTTTTTTAAAATAGGAGGAGGGGACTAGCGGGTCGAACCCACACCCTCCCAGTACTGGAAAGTGGGAGGTGGCCCAGTTGGAATCAGAGCATATCGAGTGGTGAAAAACTTAGAAATATAAGAAGAAGACAATTCCTCCTGCCGGGTGGGCCATTAAGGCCCACATTTGCCGAGGGCCAACAATTTCAAGAATGGTGGATTAGGATTGGCAATCATCCTCTTTGCCTAGCAGAGAAGAAAGAGCTATCTGGTTTGTAAGTAAGATGGTGATTGATAATATTTGATTGAACTTTTACTTTAAAATTTAAGCATAAATAATTTATTAGTGTTGAATTGGGAGAGCAAAAATCAATTAGCCTTCAGTAACTAGCAACCAAGGGTATTTTATACTGGTGTACATAATAGGTTGTACTATAGGTGCATTATAATTTAACTACCATCTACTAATAATAATTATAACCAAACACTAATCTGACACTCTCTCTCAAGTTAAAGCATACACAAAATATGTCGAACTCCTAGAGAGAATAGCAAATTAAGATATTCTAGGAGCCTTCGTAATTTATCAATTATTTTTCCACAGGAATAAATGGAGTATATATCTTTTGGGATATGACAGCATCCCTCACAATTATGACAGTCCACCTCAATGTGTTTGGTTCGCTCGTGAAAAATAGGATTTTGGCACTTTGAATTACAGCTGAAGTATCTCAATGCATCTTCATATGCTCCAAGGAAAAAACTCCAAAACCAGACATAAAACTTTGTAATCACATCATTTGCATGTAGTTTGAGCCATAGTCTTATATTCTGCTTCAACACTAGAGGTGAGCCACCACATTTTTTTTTTGTACTCCTCTAAATAACCAATTTTCCACCAACATAGGTGCACAACTCTGATGTAGACTGCCTAATTCAGTTTGGACCCTATATAATCAACATTTAAAAAACTTTCAATTCTCAAATGACCATTCTTTCTATACAATAATCCTACCTATAGCAACCTTAATATAGTGCAGAATTTTAGAACTATTTTCCAGTGACATACTTTTGGTACCCACATAAACCAACTCACCACTCCAACATCAAAAACAACGTCGGGTCTAGTGATAGCCAAATTAATTAATCAATTTCTCACGCAATTGCCAATATCTTGCAACATCATTAAAGTTTTGGACCATTTTCAATATCTAGCTCCTGTTGAGAAACTATGGGGGTTTCAGCTGGCTTCATGTAAGGAAGCCCATCTCTTGAAAATCTAAAACATATTTCCTTTTAGAGAGAGACACATGTTCTCATCCATAGACTATCTCAATGCCTAAAAATAATGTAGCCAGTCAAGATTCTTAGTAATATATTGTTGTTCAAGGTACTTACAAACTTCCTTCAAACCACCTACATCACTACCAGTAAAAAGTATATCATCAATATAAATAATCAAAATAACAACATTAGTAGAGGAGTAACAAACAAAGACAAAATGGTCAACTTGGCTTCTTTTTAATCCAAGCTCATATGTAATTTGACTAAATTTATCAAACCAAGTACAAGGACTCTGTTTCAAACCATAAATGGCCTTTTGCACCTTACACACTAACTGCCTCTAAGCAACGCACTCTAGAGATTTCTCCATATACACTCCCTCCTGAAGATCACCATACAAAAAAGTATTTTTTACAACTATTTGAAACATCTACCCACCTTAATTAATGCCAAGGGAAAAGAGTACCCATACTGAATTCAATTGAGCCATAAGAGAGAAGGTTTCAAAATAGTCTACTCCATAAGTTTGTGTGAACCCTTTGACAATAAATTAGGTTTCACATTAATTAATGGTGCCATCAGGAGGGTACTTCACAATAAACACCCAATATCAAGCAACAAGAGTAACATGAGCCAGACAACGCACAAGGATCCAAGTATCGTAAGATATAAGACAATTCATTTTGTCATCCATAGCAGCTTCCCACTCAGGTTTAACCAGTGCCCCAAGAAAACTTAGGTTCTCTTCTCTATTCTTTCTTTGGTTCGAACATTGCAGCTTTCCCAAACTGTGTAAAGAAGGATGCTAGCAACCTTTTACTTTATATGAATTACTACTTGTATATAATACTTGGGGGGCCACGACTGTTGAGCTTAGCCAAGAGGTTAAAAAAGAGATGGAATCAGAGTTTTTTTTGTGTTTTTTTTTTTAAAATAGGAGGAGGGGACTAGCGGGTCGAACCCACACCCTCCCAGTACTGGAAAGTGGGAGGTGGCCCAGTTGGAATCAGAGCATATCGAGTGGTGAAAAACTTAGAAATATAAGAAGAAGACAATTCCTCCTGCCGGGTGGGCCATTAAGGCCCACATTTGCCGAGGGCCAACAATTTCAAGAATGGTGGATTAGGATTGGCAATCATCCTCTTTGCCTAGCAGAGAAGAAAGAGCTATCTGGTTTGTAAGTAAGATGGTGATTGATAATATTTGATTGAACTTTTACTTTAAAATTTAAGCATAAATAATTTATTAGTGTTGAATTGGGAGAGCAAAAATCAATTAGCCTTCAGTAACTAGCAACCAAGGGTATTTTATACTGGTGTACATAATAGGTTGTACTATAGGTGCATTATAATTTAACTACCATCTACTAATAATAATTATAACCAAACACTAATCTGACACTCTCTCTCAAGTTAAAGCATACACAAAATATGTCGAACTCCTAGAGAGAATAGCAAATTAAGATATTCTAGGAGCCTTCGTAATTTATCAATTATTTTTCCACAGGAATAAATGGAGTATATATCTTTTGGGATATGACAGCATCCCTCACAATTATGACAGTCCACCTCAATGTGTTTGGTTCGCTCGTGAAAAATAGGATTTTGGCACTTTGAATTACAGCTGAAGTATCTCAATGCATCTTCATATGCTCCAAGGAAAAAACTCCAAAACCAGACATAAAACTTTGTAATCACATCATTTGCATGTAGTTTGAGCCATAGTCTTATATTCTGCTTCAACACTAGAGGTGAGCCACCACATTTTTTTTTGTACTCCTCTAAATAACCAATTTTCCACCAACATAGGTGCACAACTCTGATGTAGACTGCCTAATTCAGTTTGGACCCTATATAATCAACATTTAAAAAACTTTCAATTCTCAAATGACCATTCTTTCTATACAATAATCCTACCTATAGCAACCTTAATATAGTGCAGAATTTTAGAACTATTTTCCAGTGACATACTTTTGGTACCCACATAAACCAACTCACCACTCCAACATCAAAAACAACGTCGGGTCTAGTGATAGCCAAATTAATTAATCAATTTCTCACGCAATTGCCAATATCTTGCAACATCATTAAAGTTTTGGACCATTTTCAATATCTAGCTCCTGTTGAGAAACTATGGGGGTTTCAGCTGGCTTCATGTAAGGAAGCCCATCTCTTGAAAATCTAAAACATATTTCCTTTTAGAGAGAGACACATGTTCTCATCCATAGACTATCTCAATGCCTAAAAATAATGTAGCCAGTCAAGATTCTTAGTAATATATTGTTGTTCAAGGTACTTACAAACTTCCTTCAAACCACCTACATCACTACCAGTAAAAAGTATATCATCAATATAAATAATCAAAATAACAACATTAGTAGAGGAGTAACAAACAAAGACAAAATGGTCAACTTGGCTTCTTTTTAATCCAAGCTCATATGTAATTTGACTAAATTTATCAAACCAAGTACAAGGACTCTGTTTCAAACCATAAATGGCCTTTTGCACCTTACACACTAACTGCCTCTAAGCAACGCACTCTAGAGATTTCTCCATATACACTCCCTCCTGAAGATCACCATACAAAAAAGTATTTTTTACAACTATTTGAAACATCTACCCACCTTAATTAATGCCAAGGGAAAAGAGTACCCATACTGAATTCAATTGAGCCATAAGAGAGAAGGTTTCAAAATAGTCTACTCCATAAGTTTGTGTGAACCCTTTGACAATAAATTAGGTTTCACATTAATTAATGGTGCCATCAGGAGGGTACTTCACAATAAACACCCAATATCAAGCAACAAGAGTAACATGAGCCAGACAACGCACAAGGATCCAAGTATCGTAAGATATAAGACAATTCATTTTGTCATCCATAGCAGCTTCCCACTCAGGTTTAACCAGTGCCCCAAGAAAACTTAGGTTCTCTTCTCTATTCTTTCTTTGGTTCGAACATTGCAGCTTTCCCAAACTGTGTAAAGAAGGATGCTAGCAACCTTTTACTTTATATGAATTACTACTTGTATATAATACTTGGGGGGCCACGACTGTTGAGCTTAGCCAAGAGGTTAAAAAAGAGATGGAATCAGAGTTTTTTTTGTGTTTTTTTTTTTAAAATAGGAGGAGGGGACTAGCGGGTCGAACCCACACCCTCCCAGTACTGGAAAGTGGGAGGTGGCCCAGTTGGAATCAGAGCATATCGAGTGGTGAAAAACTTAGAAATATAAGAAGAAGACAATTCCTCCTGCCGGGTGGGCCATTAAGGCCCACATTTGCCGAGGGCCAACAATTTCAAGAATGGTGGATTAGGATTGGCAATCATCCTCTTTGCCTAGCAGAGAAGAAAGAGCTATCTGGTTTGTAAGTAAGATGGTGATTGATAATATTTGATTGAACTTTTACTTTAAAATTTAAGCATAAATAATTTATTAGTGTTGAATTGGGAGAGCAAAAATCAATTAGCCTTCAGTAACTAGCAACCAAGGGTATTTTATACTGGTGTACATAATAGGTTGTACTATAGGTGCATTATAATTTAACTACCATCTACTAATAATAATTATAACCAAACACTAATCTGACACTCTCTCTCAAGTTAAAGCATACACAAAATATGTCGAACTCCTAGAGAGAATAGCAAATTAAGATATTCTAGGAGCCTTCGTAATTTATCAATTATTTTTCCACAGGAATAAATGGAGTATATATCTTTTGGGATATGACAGCATCCCTCACAATTATGACAGTCCACCTCAATGTGTTTGGTTCGCTCGTGAAAAATAGGATTTTGGCACTTTGAATTACAGCTGAAGTATCTCAATGCATCTTCATATGCTCCAAGGAAAAAACTCCAAAACCAGACATAAAACTTTGTAATCACATCATTTGCATGTAGTTTGAGCCATAGTCTTATATTCTGCTTCAACACTAGAGGTGAGCCACCACATTTTTTTTTTGTACTCCTCTAAATAACCAATTTTCCACCAACATAGGTGCACAACTCTGATGTAGACTGCCTAATTCAGTTTGGACCCTATATAATCAACATTTAAAAAACTTTCAATTCTCAAATGACCATTCTTTCTATACAATAATCCTACCTATAGCAACCTTAATATAGTGCAGAATTTTAGAACTATTTTCCAGTGACATACTTTTGGTACCCACATAAACCAACTCACCACTCCAACATCAAAAACAACGTCGGGTCTAGTGATAGCCAAATTAATTAATCAATTTCTCACGCAATTGCCAATATCTTGCAACATCATTAAAGTTTTGGACCATTTTCAATATCTAGCTCCTGTTGAGAAACTATGGGGGTTTCAGCTGGCTTCATGTAAGGAAGCCCATCTCTTGAAAATCTAAAACATATTTCCTTTTAGAGAGAGACACATGTTCTCATCCATAGACTATCTCAATGCCTAAAAATAATGTAGCCAGTCAAGATTCTTAGTAATATATTGTTGTTCAAGGTACTTACAAACTTCCTTCAAACCACCTACATCACTACCAGTAAAAAGTATATCATCAATATAAATAATCAAAATAACAACATTAGTAGAGGAGTAACAAACAAAGACAAAATGGTCAACTTGGCTTCTTTTTAATCCAAGCTCATATGTAATTTGACTAAATTTATCAAACCAAGTACAAGGACTCTGTTTCAAACCATAAATGGCCTTTTGCACCTTACACACTAACTGCCTCTAAGCAACGCACTCTAGAGATTTCTCCATATACACTCCCTCCTGAAGATCACCATACAAAAAAGTATTTTTTACAACTATTTGAAACATCTACCCACCTTAATTAATGCCAAGGGAAAAGAGTACCCATACTGAATTCAATTGAGCCATAAGAGAGAAGGTTTCAAAATAGTCTACTCCATAAGTTTGTGTGAACCCTTTGACAATAAATTAGGTTTCACATTAATTAATGGTGCCATCAGGAGGGTACTTCACAATAAACACCCAATATCAAGCAACAAGAGTAACATGAGCCAGACAACGCACAAGGATCCAAGTATCGTAAGATATAAGACAATTCATTTTGTCATCCATAGCAGCTTCCCACTCAGGTTTAACCAGTGCCCCAAGAAAACTTAGGTTCTCTTCTCTATTCTTTCTTTGGTTCGAACATTGCAGCTTTCCCAAACTGTGTAAAGAAGGATGCTAGCAACCTTTTACTTTATATGAATTACTACTTGTATATAATACTTGGGGGGCCACGACTGTTGAGCTTAGCCAAGAGGTTAAAAAAGAGATGGAATCAGAGTTTTTTTTGTGTTTTTTTTTTTAAAATAGGAGGAGGGGACTAGCGGGTCGAACCCACACCCTCCCAGTACTGGAAAGTGGGAGGTGGCCCAGTTGGAATCAGAGCATATCGAGTGGTGAAAAACTTAGAAATATAAGAAGAAGACAATTCCTCCTGCCGGGTGGGCCATTAAGGCCCACATTTGCCGAGGGCCAACAATTTCAAGAATGGTGGATTAGGATTGGCAATCATCCTCTTTGCCTAGCAGAGAAGAAAGAGCTATCTGGTTTGTAAGTAAGATGGTGATTGATAATATTTGATTGAACTTTTACTTTAAAATTTAAGCATAAATAATTTATTAGTGTTGAATTGGGAGAGCAAAAATCAATTAGCCTTCAGTAACTAGCAACCAAGGGTATTTTATACTGGTGTACATAATAGGTTGTACTATAGGTGCATTATAATTTAACTACCATCTACTAATAATAATTATAACCAAACACTAATCTGACACTCTCTCTCAAGTTAAAGCATACACAAAATATGTCGAACTCCTAGAGAGAATAGCAAATTAAGATATTCTAGGAGCCTTCGTAATTTATCAATTATTTTTCCACAGGAATAAATGGAGTATATATCTTTTGGGATATGACAGCATCCCTCACAATTATGACAGTCCACCTCAATGTGTTTGGTTCGCTCGTGAAAAATAGGATTTTGGCACTTTGAATTACAGCTGAAGTATCTCAATGCATCTTCATATGCTCCAAGGAAAAAACTCCAAAACCAGACATAAAACTTTGTAATCACATCATTTGCATGTAGTTTGAGCCATAGTCTTATATTCTGCTTCAACACTAGAGGTGAGCCACCACATTTTTTTTTTGTACTCCTCTAAATAACCAATTTTCCACCAACATAGGTGCACAACTCTGATGTAGACTGCCTAATTCAGTTTGGACCCTATATAATCAACATTTAAAAAACTTTCAATTCTCAAATGACCATTCTTTCTATACAATAATCCTACCTATAGCAACCTTAATATAGTGCAGAATTTTAGAACTATTTTCCAGTGACATACTTTTGGTACCCACATAAACCAACTCACCACTCCAACATCAAAAACAACGTCGGGTCTAGTGATAGCCAAATTAATTAATCAATTTCTCACGCAATTGCCAATATCTTGCAACATCATTAAAGTTTTGGACCATTTTCAATATCTAGCTCCTGTTGAGAAACTATGGGGGTTTCAGCTGGCTTCATGTAAGGAAGCCCATCTCTTGAAAATCTAAAACATATTTCCTTTTAGAGAGAGACACATGTTCTCATCCATAGACTATCTCAATGCCTAAAAATAATGTAGCCAGTCAAGATTCTTAGTAATATATTGTTGTTCAAGGTACTTACAAACTTCCTTCAAACCACCTACATCACTACCAGTAAAAAGTATATCATCAATATAAATAATCAAAATAACAACATTAGTAGAGGAGTAACAAACAAAGACAAAATGGTCAACTTGGCTTCTTTTTAATCCAAGCTCATATGTAATTTGACTAAATTTATCAAACCAAGTACAAGGACTCTGTTTCAAACCATAAATGGCCTTTTGCACCTTACACACTAACTGCCTCTAAGCAACGCACTCTAGAGATTTCTCCATATACACTCCCTCCTGAAGATCACCATACAAAAAAGTATTTTTTACAACTATTTGAAACATCTACCCACCTTAATTAATGCCAAGGGAAAAGAGTACCCATACTGAATTCAATTGAGCCATAAGAGAGAAGGTTTCAAAATAGTCTACTCCATAAGTTTGTGTGAACCCTTTGACAATAAATTAGGTTTCACATTAATTAATGGTGCCATCAGGAGGGTACTTCACAATAAACACCCAATATCAAGCAACAAGAGTAACATGAGCCAGACAACGCACAAGGATCCAAGTATCGTAAGATATAAGACAATTCATTTTGTCATCCATAGCAGCTTCCCACTCAGGTTTAACCAGTGCCCCAAGAAAACTTAGGTTCTCTTCTCTATTCTTTCTTTGGTTCGAACATTGCAGCTTTCCCAAACTGTGTAAAGAAGGATGCTAGCAACCTTTTACTTTATATGAATTACTACTTGTATATAATACTTGGGGGGCCACGACTGTTGAGCTTAGCCAAGAGGTTAAAAAAGAGATGGAATCAGAGTTTTTTTTGTGTTTTTTTTTTTAAAATAGGAGGAGGGGACTAGCGGGTCGAACCCACACCCTCCCAGTACTGGAAAGTGGGAGGTGGCCCAGTTGGAATCAGAGCATATCGAGTGGTGAAAAACTTAGAAATATAAGAAGAAGACAATTCCTCCTGCCGGGTGGGCCATTAAGGCCCACATTTGCCGAGGGCCAACAATTTCAAGAATGGTGGATTAGGATTGGCAATCATCCTCTTTGCCTAGCAGAGAAGAAAGAGCTATCTGGTTTGTAAGTAAGATGGTGATTGATAATATTTGATTGAACTTTTACTTTAAAATTTAAGCATAAATAATTTATTAGTGTTGAATTGGGAGAGCAAAAATCAATTAGCCTTCAGTAACTAGCAACCAAGGGTATTTTATACTGGTGTACATAATAGGTTGTACTATAGGTGCATTATAATTTAACTACCATCTACTAATAATAATTATAACCAAACACTAATCTGACACTCTCTCTCAAGTTAAAGCATACACAAAATATGTCGAACTCCTAGAGAGAATAGCAAATTAAGATATTCTAGGAGCCTTCGTAATTTATCAATTATTTTTCCACAGGAATAAATGGAGTATATATCTTTTGGGATATGACAGCATCCCTCACAATTATGACAGTCCACCTCAATGTGTTTGGTTCGCTCGTGAAAAATAGGATTTTGGCACTTTGAATTACAGCTGAAGTATCTCAATGCATCTTCATATGCTCCAAGGAAAAAACTCCAAAACCAGACATAAAACTTTGTAATCACATCATTTGCATGTAGTTTGAGCCATAGTCTTATATTCTGCTTCAACACTAGAGGTGAGCCACCACATTTTTTTTTTGTACTCCTCTAAATAACCAATTTTCCACCAACATAGGTGCACAACTCTGATGTAGACTGCCTAATTCAGTTTGGACCCTATATAATCAACATTTAAAAAACTTTCAATTCTCAAATGACCATTCTTTCTATACAATAATCCTACCTATAGCAACCTTAATATAGTGCAGAATTTTAGAACTATTTTCCAGTGACATACTTTTGGTACCCACATAAACCAACTCACCACTCCAACATCAAAAACAACGTCGGGTCTAGTGATAGCCAAATTAATTAATCAATTTCTCACGCAATTGCCAATATCTTGCAACATCATTAAAGTTTTGGACCATTTTCAATATCTAGCTCCTGTTGAGAAACTATGGGGGTTTCAGCTGGCTTCATGTAAGGAAGCCCATCTCTTGAAAATCTAAAACATATTTCCTTTTAGAGAGAGACACATGTTCTCATCCATAGACTATCTCAATGCCTAAAAATAATGTAGCCAGTCAAGATTCTTAGTAATATATTGTTGTTCAAGGTACTTACAAACTTCCTTCAAACCACCTACATCACTACCAGTAAAAAGTATATCATCAATATAAATAATCAAAATAACAACATTAGTAGAGGAGTAACAAACAAAGACAAAATGGTCAACTTGGCTTCTTTTTAATCCAAGCTCATATGTAATTTGACTAAATTTATCAAACCAAGTACAAGGACTCTGTTTCAAACCATAAATGGCCTTTTGCACCTTACACACTAACTGCCTCTAAGCAACGCACTCTAGAGATTTCTCCATATACACTCCCTCCTGAAGATCACCATACAAAAAAGTATTTTTTACAACTATTTGAAACATCTACCCACCTTAATTAATGCCAAGGGAAAAGAGTACCCATACTGAATTCAATTGAGCCATAAGAGAGAAGGTTTCAAAATAGTCTACTCCATAAGTTTGTGTGAACCCTTTGACAATAAATTAGGTTTCACATTAATTAATGGTGCCATCAGGAGGGTACTTCACAATAAACACCCAATATCAAGCAACAAGAGTAACATGAGCCAGACAACGCACAAGGATCCAAGTATCGTAAGATATAAGACAATTCATTTTGTCATCCATAGCAGCTTCCCACTCAGGTTTAACCAGTGCCCCAAGAAAACTTAGGTTCTCTTCTCTATTCTTTCTTTGGTTCGAACATTGCAGCTTTCCCAAACTGTGTAAAGAAGGATGCTAGCAACCTTTTACTTTATATGAATTACTACTTGTATATAATACTTGGGGGGCCACGACTGTTGAGCTTAGCCAAGAGGTTAAAAAAGAGATGGAATCAGAGTTTTTTTTGTGTTTTTTTTTTTAAAATAGGAGGAGGGGACTAGCGGGTCGAACCCACACCCTCCCAGTACTGGAAAGTGGGAGGTGGCCCAGTTGGAATCAGAGCATATCGAGTGGTGAAAAACTTAGAAATATAAGAAGAAGACAATTCCTCCTGCCGGGTGGGCCATTAAGGCCCACATTTGCCGAGGGCCAACAATTTCAAGAATGGTGGATTAGGATTGGCAATCATCCTCTTTGCCTAGCAGAGAAGAAAGAGCTATCTGGTTTGTAAGTAAGATGGTGATTGATAATATTTGATTGAACTTTTACTTTAAAATTTAAGCATAAATAATTTATTAGTGTTGAATTGGGAGAGCAAAAATCAATTAGCCTTCAGTAACTAGCAACCAAGGGTATTTTATACTGGTGTACATAATAGGTTGTACTATAGGTGCATTATAATTTAACTACCATCTACTAATAATAATTATAACCAAACACTAATCTGACACTCTCTCTCAAGTTAAAGCATACACAAAATATGTCGAACTCCTAGAGAGAATAGCAAATTAAGATATTCTAGGAGCCTTCGTAATTTATCAATTATTTTTCCACAGGAATAAATGGAGTATATATCTTTTGGGATATGACAGCATCCCTCACAATTATGACAGTCCACCTCAATGTGTTTGGTTCGCTCGTGAAAAATAGGATTTTGGCACTTTGAATTACAGCTGAAGTATCTCAATGCATCTTCATATGCTCCAAGGAAAAAACTCCAAAACCAGACATAAAACTTTGTAATCACATCATTTGCATGTAGTTTGAGCCATAGTCTTATATTCTGCTTCAACACTAGAGGTGAGCCACCACATTTTTTTTTTGTACTCCTCTAAATAACCAATTTTCCACCAACATAGGTGCACAACTCTGATGTAGACTGCCTAATTCAGTTTGGACCCTATATAATCAACATTTAAAAAACTTTCAATTCTCAAATGACCATTCTTTCTATACAATAATCCTACCTATAGCAACCTTAATATAGTGCAGAATTTTAGAACTATTTTCCAGTGACATACTTTTGGTACCCACATAAACCAACTCACCACTCCAACATCAAAAACAACGTCGGGTCTAGTGATAGCCAAATTAATTAATCAATTTCTCACGCAATTGCCAATATCTTGCAACATCATTAAAGTTTTGGACCATTTTCAATATCTAGCTCCTGTTGAGAAACTATGGGGGTTTCAGCTGGCTTCATGTAAGGAAGCCCATCTCTTGAAAATCTAAAACATATTTCCTTTTAGAGAGAGACACATGTTCTCATCCATAGACTATCTCAATGCCTAAAAATAATGTAGCCAGTCAAGATTCTTAGTAATATATTGTTGTTCAAGGTACTTACAAACTTCCTTCAAACCACCTACATCACTACCAGTAAAAAGTATATCATCAATATAAATAATCAAAATAACAACATTAGTAGAGGAGTAACAAACAAAGACAAAATGGTCAACTTGGCTTCTTTTTAATCCAAGCTCATATGTAATTTGACTAAATTTATCAAACCAAGTACAAGGACTCTGTTTCAAACCATAAATGGCCTTTTGCACCTTACACACTAACTGCCTCTAAGCAACGCACTCTAGAGATTTCTCCATATACACTCCCTCCTGAAGATCACCATACAAAAAAGTATTTTTTACAACTATTTGAAACATCTACCCACCTTAATTAATGCCAAGGGAAAAGAGTACCCATACTGAATTCAATTGAGCCATAAGAGAGAAGGTTTCAAAATAGTCTACTCCATAAGTTTGTGTGAACCCTTTGACAATAAATTAGGTTTCACATTAATTAATGGTGCCATCAGGAGGGTACTTCACAATAAACACCCAATATCAAGCAACAAGAGTAACATGAGCCAGACAACGCACAAGGATCCAAGTATCGTAAGATATAAGACAATTCATTTTGTCATCCATAGCAGCTTCCCACTCAGGTTTAACCAGTGCCCCAAGAAAACTTAGGTTCTCTTCTCTATTCTTTCTTTGGTTCGAACATTGCAGCTTTCCCAAACTGTGTAAAGAAGGATGCTAGCAACCTTTTACTTTATATGAATTACTACTTGTATATAATACTTGGGGGGCCACGACTGTTGAGCTTAGCCAAGAGGTTAAAAAAGAGATGGAATCAGAGTTTTTTTTGTGTTTTTTTTTTTAAAATAGGAGGAGGGGACTAGCGGGTCGAACCCACACCCTCCCAGTACTGGAAAGTGGGAGGTGGCCCAGTTGGAATCAGAGCATATCGAGTGGTGAAAAACTTAGAAATATAAGAAGAAGACAATTCCTCCTGCCGGGTGGGCCATTAAGGCCCACATTTGCCGAGGGCCAACAATTTCAAGAATGGTGGATTAGGATTGGCAATCATCCTCTTTGCCTAGCAGAGAAGAAAGAGCTATCTGGTTTGTAAGTAAGATGGTGATTGATAATATTTGATTGAACTTTTACTTTAAAATTTAAGCATAAATAATTTATTAGTGTTGAATTGGGAGAGCAAAAATCAATTAGCCTTCAGTAACTAGCAACCAAGGGTATTTTATACTGGTGTACATAATAGGTTGTACTATAGGTGCATTATAATTTAACTACCATCTACTAATAATAATTATAACCAAACACTAATCTGACACTCTCTCTCAAGTTAAAGCATACACAAAATATGTCGAACTCCTAGAGAGAATAGCAAATTAAGATATTCTAGGAGCCTTCGTAATTTATCAATTATTTTTCCACAGGAATAAATGGAGTATATATCTTTTGGGATATGACAGCATCCCTCACAATTATGACAGTCCACCTCAATGTGTTTGGTTCGCTCGTGAAAAATAGGATTTTGGCACTTTGAATTACAGCTGAAGTATCTCAATGCATCTTCATATGCTCCAAGGAAAAAACTCCAAAACCAGACATAAAACTTTGTAATCACATCATTTGCATGTAGTTTGAGCCATAGTCTTATATTCTGCTTCAACACTAGAGGTGAGCCACCACATTTTTTTTTTGTACTCCTCTAAATAACCAATTTTCCACCAACATAGGTGCACAACTCTGATGTAGACTGCCTAATTCAGTTTGGACCCTATATAATCAACATTTAAAAAACTTTCAATTCTCAAATGACCATTCTTTCTATACAATAATCCTACCTATAGCAACCTTAATATAGTGCAGAATTTTAGAACTATTTTCCAGTGACATACTTTTGGTACCCACATAAACCAACTCACCACTCCAACATCAAAAACAACGTCGGGTCTAGTGATAGCCAAATTAATTAATCAATTTCTCACGCAATTGCCAATATCTTGCAACATCATTAAAGTTTTGGACCATTTTCAATATCTAGCTCCTGTTGAGAAACTATGGGGGTTTCAGCTGGCTTCATGTAAGGAAGCCCATCTCTTGAAAATCTAAAACATATTTCCTTTTAGAGAGAGACACATGTTCTCATCCATAGACTATCTCAATGCCTAAAAATAATGTAGCCAGTCAAGATTCTTAGTAATATATTGTTGTTCAAGGTACTTACAAACTTCCTTCAAACCACCTACATCACTACCAGTAAAAAGTATATCATCAATATAAATAATCAAAATAACAACATTAGTAGAGGAGTAACAAACAAAGACAAAATGGTCAACTTGGCTTCTTTTTAATCCAAGCTCATATGTAATTTGACTAAATTTATCAAACCAAGTACAAGGACTCTGTTTCAAACCATAAATGGCCTTTTGCACCTTACACACTAACTGCCTCTAAGCAACGCACTCTAGAGATTTCTCCATATACACTCCCTCCTGAAGATCACCATACAAAAAAGTATTTTTTACAACTATTTGAAACATCTACCCACCTTAATTAATGCCAAGGGAAAAGAGTACCCATACTGAATTCAATTGAGCCATAAGAGAGAAGGTTTCAAAATAGTCTACTCCATAAGTTTGTGTGAACCCTTTGACAATAAATTAGGTTTCACATTAATTAATGGTGCCATCAGGAGGGTACTTCACAATAAACACCCAATATCAAGCAACAAGAGTAACATGAGCCAGACAACGCACAAGGATCCAAGTATCGTAAGATATAAGACAATTCATTTTGTCATCCATAGCAGCTTCCCACTCAGGTTTAACCAGTGCCCCAAGAAAACTTAGGTTCTCTTCTCTATTCTTTCTTTGGTTCGAACATTGCAGCTTTCCCAAACTGTGTAAAGAAGGATGCTAGCAACCTTTTACTTTATATGAATTACTACTTGTATATAATACTTGGGGGGCCACGACTGTTGAGCTTAGCCAAGAGGTTAAAAAAGAGATGGAATCAGAGTTTTTTTTGTGTTTTTTTTTTTAAAATAGGAGGAGGGGACTAGCGGGTCGAACCCACACCCTCCCAGTACTGGAAAGTGGGAGGTGGCCCAGTTGGAATCAGAGCATATCGAGTGGTGAAAAACTTAGAAATATAAGAAGAAGACAATTCCTCCTGCCGGGTGGGCCATTAAGGCCCACATTTGCCGAGGGCCAACAATTTCAAGAATGGTGGATTAGGATTGGCAATCATCCTCTTTGCCTAGCAGAGAAGAAAGAGCTATCTGGTTTGTAAGTAAGATGGTGATTGATAATATTTGATTGAACTTTTACTTTAAAATTTAAGCATAAATAATTTATTAGTGTTGAATTGGGAGAGCAAAAATCAATTAGCCTTCAGTAACTAGCAACCAAGGGTATTTTATACTGGTGTACATAATAGGTTGTACTATAGGTGCATTATAATTTAACTACCATCTACTAATAATAATTATAACCAAACACTAATCTGACACTCTCTCTCAAGTTAAAGCATACACAAAATATGTCGAACTCCTAGAGAGAATAGCAAATTAAGATATTCTAGGAGCCTTCGTAATTTATCAATTATTTTTCCACAGGAATAAATGGAGTATATATCTTTTGGGATATGACAGCATCCCTCACAATTATGACAGTCCACCTCAATGTGTTTGGTTCGCTCGTGAAAAATAGGATTTTGGCACTTTGAATTACAGCTGAAGTATCTCAATGCATCTTCATATGCTCCAAGGAAAAAACTCCAAAACCAGACATAAAACTTTGTAATCACATCATTTGCATGTAGTTTGAGCCATAGTCTTATATTCTGCTTCAACACTAGAGGTGAGCCACCACATTTTTTTTTTGTACTCCTCTAAATAACCAATTTTCCACCAACATAGGTGCACAACTCTGATGTAGACTGCCTAATTCAGTTTGGACCCTATATAATCAACATTTAAAAAACTTTCAATTCTCAAATGACCATTCTTTCTATACAATAATCCTACCTATAGCAACCTTAATATAGTGCAGAATTTTAGAACTATTTTCCAGTGACATACTTTTGGTACCCACATAAACCAACTCACCACTCCAACATCAAAAACAACGTCGGGTCTAGTGATAGCCAAATTAATTAATCAATTTCTCACGCAATTGCCAATATCTTGCAACATCATTAAAGTTTTGGACCATTTTCAATATCTAGCTCCTGTTGAGAAACTATGGGGGTTTCAGCTGGCTTCATGTAAGGAAGCCCATCTCTTGAAAATCTAAAACATATTTCCTTTTAGAGAGAGACACATGTTCTCATCCATAGACTATCTCAATGCCTAAAAATAATGTAGCCAGTCAAGATTCTTAGTAATATATTGTTGTTCAAGGTACTTACAAACTTCCTTCAAACCACCTACATCACTACCAGTAAAAAGTATATCATCAATATAAATAATCAAAATAACAACATTAGTAGAGGAGTAACAAACAAAGACAAAATGGTCAACTTGGCTTCTTTTTAATCCAAGCTCATATGTAATTTGACTAAATTTATCAAACCAAGTACAAGGACTCTGTTTCAAACCATAAATGGCCTTTTGCACCTTACACACTAACTGCCTCTAAGCAACGCACTCTAGAGATTTCTCCATATACACTCCCTCCTGAAGATCACCATACAAAAAAGTATTTTTTACAACTATTTGAAACATCTACCCACCTTAATTAATGCCAAGGGAAAAGAGTACCCATACTGAATTCAATTGAGCCATAAGAGAGAAGGTTTCAAAATAGTCTACTCCATAAGTTTGTGTGAACCCTTTGACAATAAATTAGGTTTCACATTAATTAATGGTGCCATCAGGAGGGTACTTCACAATAAACACCCAATATCAAGCAACAAGAGTAACATGAGCCAGACAACGCACAAGGATCCAAGTATCGTAAGATATAAGACAATTCATTTTGTCATCCATAGCAGCTTCCCACTCAGGTTTAACCAGTGCCTCCAAAACATTTCTAGGAATAAGAACAGAAGAAATAGACAAGACAAACTAATGAAAATAGAGAGAGACAAAGATGTATAAGAGACAAAACTGCTAATAGGGTGTTTGTAAATACTTTTACATGGGCTCACCCCTTTCCAAACAGTAGTGGGAAGATGAAGATTTAAAACAAATGGAGAAGAGGACTCACTAGAAGAAGAAGGATTCACCGATGAAAAAGAAGATAATGGAGAGGCATCCATGAGAGGAGGCGTGCACCGCTGATAAACCTACTCATAAAAATTATGAGTAGGATGTGGTTGAGAGAGGTCAAGGAAATAAATTAGGTGGGAGTTTGGACCTACATAATAGGATTCTCTGAAATAGATTGAGAATTGCATACCTTAAAGGAAGGAGTATAAAAAAGTAAAGATTTAAAGAAAATAACATCAACAGACACATAGGATTTCTTTGACTAGATTTCAAAACAATAATACTCTTTTTGAGTTTGAGAATATCCAAGCAAATACATGGAACTAATCGAAGAGACAATTTATCATGATGGGGACCATGAACGTGACCACATAAGTAAACAAAGTATTTACATCCAAATACTTGGAGAACAAGAGAAAAGGAAGAAAGATCTGGATGTAAAGACAATAACGGCTAGTCCATCCAATAGTTGCTCTGAACATGATTTATAAGATACCATGAGGTAAGAACCGCATCTCCCTAATATTGCTTATGTACATGAAATAGAAGAGTACAGGTAACATCAAGAATATACATGGCAGTTCTTCCTCTCAGGAACTCCATTTGTTGAGATGTGTAAAAGCATGATGTTTGTTCCATGTGAGTAGTAAAAGGTGGTAAACATAGTCTCAGTGTACTCCAAGACATTATTAGTGCGCACAATTTTGATTGCTATAGAATATTGGGTTTATTTCAACATAAAATTTTGAAATACAAGCTAAACGTTAGACCTTAACTTAAGAAGAAACACCCAAGTCATATGAGAAAAGTCATTTGCAAGATTAACAAAATAATGAAATCTAAGTCTGGAGGGAACATGAAAAGGCCTCCAAATGTCAGAGTGAACAAGATGGAAGGGACAGTACACAAATTTTAATATCCATTTATTATGACTCAAAGGAAGTGACAGTACACAATGGTGTTTACTAGGGCTACAAATGGATATTAAAATTTTGATTTTTGATCAATTTATGCAATTCTTATAAGATTTTGAATTTCGATAAAACAAGTCTGATAACATATCGGATTTGAAATCGGTTTTTTAGAGAATTCGGAAGCGGAAACAAGTGTTTCCGAATCCGCTTATGATTCCGAATCTGATACGTTAAGATGGGGGGGGGAGGGTGGGGGGAGGGGGACAAAGTGTTGTATGGAAGAGGCCCACGCAACCCTTCCCCTAGGCCCCATTCCCCTAGTGGTTGTTTGTTCTACTAGGAGTTCTGATCATGGTGGTTGGAGTCGTCGTTCTCACATTCTTGGTCATAAGTCGTAAAGATCTGAGGTTCGAGCCTGCAGCATTGCGGATCGAGATGAAAGAAAATGGCGAGGGCAATGCATTTGTAGGTAAATGTGGAGGGCAGGGAAGGGGAGGAAGCCACTCTTCTTGTGTCAAAAGCCCCAGATCTAGATCCAAAAGATACCATCAGGTTCTTAGAGTCATGGAGGTTGCCGGGTGTGGTGCCATACACCTTCTGCCTCTTCTTCTCTAAGTTGTGGCATACACATTCCTGTACTGGTTGTCATTCTACATACGACACACCGGTATGTAGATCATGCGTAGGCTGTTCTCTCTTCTTAAGACTCTCAAGCGCCACAAGAATCACAATACAATTATGCCTCAACTATAATTGTGATATTCCCGTATCTACCCCATGAAGGATTGTTCTTGTTCTTTTGTGCCTTTTCTATGATTTCTTTCACTCATCCACTAACGATGTGCACTACAAGCACGCACATGGCCAACAAGGCAACAACCCAATTCTTTTTTTCCTTGATTAGATTGCTAGCATATCTAGTATGCATAGTTCCTGACATAAATCAACAGCTGTTATTGCAAAATGTGATCTTTAATGTCAATTAATAAGACCAAAAGGTTTTCTTTTTCTCTCTTATTTGGAGTCAAGATCATTGGATTTTGTTGGAGAATGCAAGAGGTTTAGGCTCTGCCCTTTCCGGAACATCATCAAAGTGTAACAGAGTGACAGGATCTTCTAATACTTAGATGTGTCAAAATTTTCTAATAGATACATAACAGTTCAATCATGGGGATCCAGGAGCTAACGATAAAAAATGATGTTCCATGATCTTTGTGCTTTGAGTAGGAAATAGTTGTTTAGTCTGATTAATGGAACTCACTCTTTTTTGTTTGAAATTTTTTGAAGCAATCGCTAGGAAGCATTTATCCAACAAAACTATGAGAATCCTTTCAACAATATTTGACGTGGGGGAAGTATTTAGTGGAACCACAGTAGGTTATATGTGAGGGCGTTTTCCTGTTTGGGCTAGAGTCAAACGGGCCTCCACTTGGAAGAGGGAAGACAATCGCCGGTGCAGACAGACGCTTGCAAAATCAGAAAAGGATCAGGGGGGCCCGGTTGAAGAACCAGGGAGAACCATCCGATGCCTAAGTCAGTGCAAGCCTACGAAGGTCTAAAGGAATGGGGGTTCTTGTGTGTGTTGCGCGAGGCAGTGTGAGTAAGATCACGTACCTCTGCATGAAGGCTTACCTGAGCCTTTTATAGGCAGGGACCATGAGGGAGTGGGGCGAAACGTCCCTTGACAGCCTCTGAAAGGGTGCGTTGGTTAGCGCCCTTGGCAGGGAGTTACGCTTTGAGGCACCCATTGAGGGGCTCTACAGTTAATGCCCCCCCAAGAACGTGGGGCGCGTGCCATGCAGCCGTTGTAACCGTTGCAAGGAGACGAAGAGCTGCTTGGAGGCTCCTGGGCAGAGGATATCGAGCAGGTAGCCTGCTTAGTAGGCTAGACCTGGTGCTCGGTGACTGCTCCTGTTCGGTAGGTAGCGTCTAGACCGAACAGGATGAGGGGTGTCCGGAGACCGCCCTCGGAACCCTGAAGGTGCTCAGGCGTGGAGGCTGTGTTCGGGATCTTCGAGCTGTTCCTAAAGACACGTGTCGTGCTGCCAGGGGCCACGCCTGTCTGCAGGATAGTAATGGGCCATGATGGGCCTAGGTGGCTAGAAATAGCCACCACACTTGCCCCCCTCTCTCTCAGACGTACTCGGTGTCCGGAGTGCCTTGAGAGAGGAGGTCTGCCCGGTTGTCACTCACATTAAATGCGATGTTGTTTTCGGTGTCACTGACGGTCACTTGAATGATGCCGCTTGGTTTCCCGCCTCGGGGATGAAGAAAGATCATCATGACTGAAGTGACGTGTCACCTGGGGGAGACGTAGTGGGGGATTCGAAATCGAACCGCCCCTTTCGCCTTCGGCTTTCGCGCTTTTCTTTCCTTATAAGGAAGAGGCGGGGCGAAAGCTGAGGCCCATGCTCTCGAAAAGCTAATTCTTCTTCCTCCTTCGTCTCCGTCACATCGTTCGTCTTCTCCTTCGTGAGCTCGCAACCTCGTGCTCACTTTCCGGCCGCTTTCCTCTCGCTACTTCAACCTCGATTCGCGGCGATGATGAGGAAAGGGAAGGCCGTGGCCGTCGGCAGAGCGAGCAGCGCAGTGCCGGTGATTCCCCATCGGGTGATGTACTGGTTTTTCGAGGGCCTCTGGGAGCGGTACCGGATCAGAGAAGAGTACGACGTCGTCCTCTCGAAGGAGGAGGACACATACTTCCTGCAGAGGTCTGGGTGCATAGCGATGTCCCAGGATCTGCTCGAGGCCGGGTTCCATCTTCCTCTGCCGGTGGTGGCCTGCGATCTTCTGAACGTGTGGGGGATTGCCCCCGTCCAGCTGACGCCAAACTCTTGGCACATGATATGTGTCTTCTGCATCTCCTGCAAGGTGTGGGGGATCGAGCCAGCAACAGACCTTTTCCGAAGTCAGTTCAGCCTGACTTCGTCGCCGGGGACCGGCTACTGCATCTACTACACCAAGCACAGGCCGAACAGGATGCTGATAGACTTCTCCCCGAGGTATTCCAACAACAAGGGGTGGACACGTCGGATGCTCTTCCTCGCCCGCAACGCAGGAGCACCGGAGTGGGGGTTCCCTACCCGTGTCCAGGACGCACGCACCAAGGACGCTTACCTGATGATGAAGCGGGAAGCGGCGGCGATCACAAACCACCACAACAATATCTTTGTGGAGAAGGCAGAAGATTACATCACGGAGGCCCAACTTGTCAAGCTTGGGCTCAGCCGAGCATGGAGTAAGTGACCTTAGCCTCTTTTGCAAGTAGTCATTTCCCTGACTTTTTCCTCCTGCGCAGCTGCTGAGGAGCTGGCCGCTGGCTGTGATACAGAGGAAATGGCCCTCTACACCAAGAAGATCATCGTCACTGCGTTCGTGGCATACTCGGGGGAGGATCCACCCCCTGCAGCCGCGCTGAGCCGCCCCTTCGACAAACAGAGTGGCGGGAAGGGACCTTTGAAGATAAGTCTTCGAGGAGAGGCTGGCCCCAAGAAGGCCAAGAAGGTGAAGAAGGTTGTGCGGCCAGTCTCCGAGGAGGAAGTTGAGTAGGAAGAGGAGGAGGAAGTTCCGCAACTGGTCGTGTGAAAGAAGCGTAGGCTCATAAAAGCGGTCGAGAAGATAAGGCCGAGCACTGCGAGCGAGACGCAGCCCCCAACCGCGGAGAGGGGGATCTCAAAGCCGAGTTTGGTCATTGTGAGTGACCAATCGGACGAAGGTTCCAACGGGGAGTGGACGGGGGGCCGCAGGCGCCCCAGGGTTCTGCCGCGACCCGAACAGCGGCAGTGGGGTTAGTGGGGACGTCCATGCCCCAAGGACCCACTGCAGGCCGCGCGGCAGAAGCGGCAGCAACCGAAACGTCCAGCACCAGAGCTGGACAGGCGATGGCCGAGGATAGAGTTATCCTCACACGGAGTTCGACCATCAGGGCGGACAGAGGAGCGGCGCACGCTGATGAGGCGTCGAGCGCTGTAGTGGGGGTTGCGATTGGCGGAGATGCCACTGTCGGAAGAGGTGGCTCCCACTACAGCACCCGGGGGAGCCGGCGAGGGGATACACGCGGTCGAAGTGCCGGAAGAGGGGGCTCCCACTAAAGCACCTGCGGTGACCGAAGGAGTTATGACTCCTACTCCCCCCACTGCGACGGCTGTCGAACCTCCTACGTAGGCAGCCATCGCAGGATCCCTTGAGGCCGCGCTAATAGTCGGGACCGAGGGTGAGGAAGCCAGGAGGCCTCCTGAGGCCGTGGGTGTCCAGGACATGATGACCGCCGAAGTCGTCACCGCAGCTGTCGCCTGAGAAGCCGACGAAGCGGGCCCGTCCGCAAGGCCAACAAGCATCGCCGCCGCAGACCGGGCGGGTTCTGAGGACGACCAGGTTCCGCTGGCGTAGCTGCTGAAGGCGAAGTCTGCAGTGCGACCCTTAGCATTGGCCCTGGAGGCAACACTGGAGTGTCTCCAAGGAAGCGTCCCCAGGGAACTCCCCCCTTGCCCCACCGCATCCCAACTAGAGTTACGGGCGCGGTGTCAAGGGCTGGGTCAGGAGGAGACCCCCAGGTGCTCAGAGGATGCCTACCGGGTGAGACTCTTGGCTAGAGAGGAAGCCGAGGAGGAGATTGACGTGGAAGCATTGGCAGACTGCGCCTTCAAGTCACTGGCCATACTGCAGAAGCTTGCTGAGCGAGCTTAGAACCACAAGCACATGTGGGAGGCTGAGCTCGCTTGTTGCAGGGAGCTGGAGGCGCAGCGCGTAGCTCGGGAAATCGAGCTGAAGGAAGAGATCAAGGACCTCCATGAGGCTCTGCGCATCTCCGAGCTGAACTTGGCCGTTGTCTGGGCCGAGAAAGAGGCCATCGCCAAAGTGTTGGCCGATGCTAAGGCCCGGGGAGTGGCCGAGTATAAAGATGGGCCGGACTTCAAGGAGGACTTGGAGTAGTTCAGGGCCCACTGCTACAACGTGGGCCTCACGACTGGGGAGGAGCGCGGAAAGAAACTCGCGACGATCGAGTTCGCCCGTGAGGCCTTCGAGGCAGCTATGAGGGAGTGCCAACGTCAAACCCAGGATGTACGTCTGGACGGAGTGTGCTTCGCACAGTTCTAGTCAGGACGGATGCCTCCCGGGGACGATGGCGCGGGTCCTGCCGAACAAGCCCCATGAATGTATCTCCCTTTCTTTCTTTTCGTGGTAGCTTGGCCTCGATGAGCTTTTGTACAAAGAATATGAATAGATCTTTTCTTGGAAGGCTTCGCTTTTTCTATCTTCTTCTCTTGCACTTGTTCTATCCGAATCGGAATTCGTCGATCGTTTAAAAAGGGTTGTAGTTACCGTGCAGGTAGTTAGGGACTGACACAAAGTCTCGACCATGGGTGTATGCGGAATGCCTTCTTACTTGGAGATATCGCTCTATCCTTGTAAGCTAAAGAGCTTTTAAATAAGGATGTTTTAGATATCATCTCAAGCCGACCAAAAGAACAGGAAGAATGGAAGTAGGATGTCGAGGAGGCTTTTATAAGTATTAAGCCTTTAGGTTAGATACATGCCAAGTCCTGGGTATGGCTTCGCCACTAGGAGTAGTGAGTTTATAGGAGCCTTTCCCGAGGACCTGAGTGACCTGATAAGGTCCTTCCCATTTGGGGGCGAGTTTGCCAATTGCCTTTCGGAGATCCGATGCCGAGCAACGACGGAGGACTAGGTCACCTTCGAAGAAGCGCCGTTCCCGAACTTGGGCATTATAGTATTGCGCGAGCCGTTGTTGATAGGAGACTAGTCGTATGCAGGCGTCACCTTGACGTTCGCCGAGCATGTCTAGGTTCTCTCGCAGTGCATGGTTATTGGCTATTTCATCGAAGTGAGTTGTTCGGATGGTTGGAAAGGCAACTTCCAAAGGCACAACAGCTTCAGAGCTTTAGGCCAAATGGAAGGGAGTCTCACCGGTAGCCACTTGAGCCGTTGTTCGGTGGCACCACAAGACATTAGGGAGCTCATTGATCCACGAACCTTCTGCAGCTTCCACCCTTGTGCGTATCCCGTGCAGCAGTGTTCGGTTGGCGTTTTAGACCAAACCGTTTGCTTGGGGATGTGCTACCGAGGTGAAGTGGTTGTAGATGTTGATCGAGCTCAGAGCACTTTTGCTTAAAGAATGTGCTATCGAACTGCTTCCCGTTGTCGGAAGTGATCACTCTTGGGATGCCAAATCGGCAGAGGATGTTCTTCCAGATGAACTTCCAGGCGGCTTGCTCGGTGATCGCGGCAACGGGCTCTACTTCGATCCACTTGGTGAAGTAGTCGATTGCCACGAATATAAACTTCTTTCACCCCTGAGCCTCCGGAAAGGGACCCAAGATGTCGATGCCCCATCTGGCGAACGGGCGAGGTTCGAACAAGGTGTGAAGTTGTTCGGTGGGCTGCTTGATAAGCTGCCCAAACTTCTGACATTCCGGACACCTTCTGACGAAGGACATATAGTCCTTTTGTAGGGAAGGCCACCAGAATCCTGCTCGGATGATGCTGCGCGCCAGCGTTCTGCCCCCCAAGTGACTTCCCCACAGGCCTTCGTGGACCTCCTCAATGGCCGGCGTGGCCTCCATAGGGCTAAGGCAACGCAAGAGAGGCCTTGAGAGGGATCGCCTGTACAGACGGCCCTCAATGAGGGTGAATCTCTGGCTGTGTAACCTGACCTTGCGAGCTTCGCCTTGATCAGGTGGAAGCTCCCCTCGAAGCAAATAGGCCATGAGAGGGTCCATCCATCTCGGAGCCGGGGGCCGGTCTCAATGGCCGCTACATCTACTTTGGTGCTCGGCGAGGCGAGCTCTTCTATGAATATGGAGTGAGAAGGGGCGATATCACCTGAAGATGCCAACTTGGTAAGGGCATCGGCTCGCGCGTTCCGCTCCCGTGGGACGTGCATGACTTCAAAGTAAAGGAGATCCTCTGTTCGGCTTTTGACTAGCTGGAGATATTGTGCCATGTGGGGCTCCCTTGCTTCGAAGCGTCTGTTCACCTGGCTGGCGACCAATTGTGAGTCACTAAAGACCCGAAGTCTGAGTGCTCCGAGGTGCTTGGCCATTCAGATTCCGGACAGCAGTGCTTCATACTCGGCGACATTGTTGGAGGCAGTAAAGCGAAATCTAAGGGCGTATTGGAACTCCATGCCTTCTGGGGAAGTGAGCACCAATCCTGCTCCGCTTCCCGTTATGCAAGAGGATCCGTCTACATAGAGCTCCCATGGGGGATCGTCTGCTAACGGAGGATCCTGCTCGTCCGGCAAGTACATTCCGCCACAAAGTCTGCTAGTGCCTATGCCTTGATGGCAGTCCTTGGATGGTAGCTAATTTCGAACTCACCCAGCTCAATGGCCCATTTGATGAGCCTACCGGAGGCCTCCGGCCACTGGAGAATAAGCTTTAGCGGCTAATCGGTGAGGACGGTAATGGAGTGCGCCTAAAAGTAAGGCCTGAGCCTCCGTACGACAGCTACCAGTGCCAGGGCGAGCTTTTCTGCTCGAGGGTACCTTCTTTCAGCCTCCTGAACGACCCTGCTAATGTAGTAGACTGGACGTTGTATCGCCACCTCTTCTCTGATCAATACCATGCTGATGGAGTGTTCGGTGACCGAAAGGTACACGAACAGAGGTTCTCTGAACATGGGTTTTGAGAGAACAGGTGGGGCTGCCAGGTACGCCTTCAACTCGGTGAAGGCAGCTTCACAGTCTTCTGTCCACCATACATGCCCCCCTTACTGTGAGGATCCTTTGGGGTCTCGTAGTAATTTGAAGAAACTGAAGCTTCTCTCCGCTGCTCGGGACATGAACCGGTTGAGTGTGGCGAGGCGTCCAGTGAGACGCTAGACGTCGCACACTGTCTTGGGGCTTCCCATCTCAAGTATAGCTTGGATTTTCTTGGGGTTGGCCTCTATCCCCATATTTGAAACGAGGAAACCGAGGAACTTACCCGACCGTACACCAAACGCACACTTGGCTGAGTTAAGCTTCATGTTGTACTTCTGCAAAGTTGCGAAAGTCTCTTTGAGGTCGGAGATGTGGTCAGTGCTCGGAAGTGTTTTGACCAACATATCGTCGACGTAGACTTCCATGTTCCGCCTAATTTGCTGCTCGAACATCTTGTTGACCAACCGCTGGTATGTAGCGCCGGCATTCTTCAGACCAAAGGGCATCCTGGTGAAGCAGTACAACCCCAAGTCGGTGACGAACGTGGTGGCATCCTGGTCTGGAGGGTACATACTGATCTGGTGATAACCAGAATATGCATCCAGAAAGCTGAGGAGCTCATGTCCGGACGTGGCGTCTACCAGCTGGTCAATTTGTGGTAGGGGAAAATTGTCCTTGGGCGTAGCCTTGTTGAGATCTTTATGGTCCACGCACACACGCCATTTGCCGTTGGCTTTGCGTACAAGGACCACATTGGAGATCCACTTTGGGTATTGGGCTTCCCAGAGGAGCCCAACTGCTCAGCTTTTGGCGACGTGATCCTGGATTATGGTCTGCCGTTCTCAGTTGACTGGTCGCCTCCTCTGCTGAACTGGTGGGACCCTAGGGTCCAAGCGGAGGTGATGCACCATCACTTCTGGAGGGATGCCCAGTAGCTTGTCATCCGACCATGCGAACACGTCCAAATTGGCTAGCAAGAAAGCCTTGTAGCATTAATGTTCAACTTCTGGCAATAGCGCACCAATATAGAGAACGCGTTCGGGTCATCGTCTATCCGAACTGGAAGTAAGTCTTTAGTAGGAGTTCCTCTGCTGGTAGAAGTCTGATCAGCTAGCGGGGGCACAAGAGCCGGTGTTGCGAGAGGTTGCTTTTCCCTTAAGGAGAGGACATAGCACCGACGAGACTCTCGCTGATTTCCGAGCACCTCGTCGATCCCACACAGAGTGGGGAACTTGATCTTCTGGTGGAGAGACGAAGGCACCGCTTTGATCTGGCCGATAAGGCCTCTGCCGAGGATGGCATTATAATCGGGCATATTCCTAATGACCAAGAAGTCCACCATCCTGATCACGTTCTTCGAGGCCGTCCCGAAAGTGATCGGGAGGCATGCTCGTCCCATAGGTTGGACCGAAACCCCAGAGAAGCCGAATAGAGGCGACTCTATAGGGGCAAGCTAGTCGATTTTCAATCCCATCATTAAGAAGTAATTGTAAGCTACAATACATCTGCGGCACTTTCATATCCACCAAAATCCGATGCACGGTACAGTGATTGATGGTGGCCGAAACGACCAGTGCATCAATGTGGGGAGTGGAGACTCCTACAAGATCTTCATCCGAGAAGGTTATTTGTCACGTCCCGCCATTTAATATGTCCATAAATGCCGGAACGTGAACGAACGAGAAATCAAGAGTAAAATTTAAACTAACTGAGCAGAAAATTGCTCGGGAGCTCTACTAAATAAAAATTTAATAGTTGTCATTCCATGAATATTACAAGATTTCCAATTTACAATCTCAAAAGTAAAATGCCGCCAAGGTTGGTCACTCTACACATAAATCCCGAAGTCCCGCCTTTTAGATTGGTAGATTACCTGAAAAGGGAGGATTTGGTGAGCTAACTAGCCCAGTAGAATTCAATTCCATGAAAAAGAAAGGGTTCATGTGATGCCCTGAATTTTTATTTACTTATAATTTGTGCTGTGCATTTGATTGTCTCAAGTATGGTAGGTGTATTTAGTAGTGTATATTGTAATTCTATATTCCTCATGAATAACATGCATGCATTTTTATGATAGTAAGGTGAGAATAGGCAATTAGCTAAATTGTGCAATTAAGAATCCCATGCATATAATACTTAAGTAATGTTGTGCAAGTTTAATCTAATTACCGGTGCGCATGTTGTATCCATCTATTTCATGCATAATGTACATAAGTATGTTACATCCGTGAGTGTATACTATATATATATATATCAAATCAAGTGTGTGCATGCAAGAACTATTTTGTTGAATAGATTATTCCTAGCTAACGTAATTCATATTGCCTCCTAATGATTGTGAAGCCCTCGCAATTCTTGTCATTTTATTTTGCCGCGTGTTGAGTCACGCTTATGAAAAACATCATGTACGCATATGTAGATATCTACGTACATATTATCGTAGTGTGTACTTATGTATGCATGTGTATGTCTAGGTATAAATATTGTTGATTGCATGGTGTAGTAATATGCATGTTATACCTCATATATTGTATGTATATATGTATGGGTTAAGCATGGTTTCTGCATGATTTTAAGTTCTGGCCGAAGGGCCAATTGGCGTCAACATGGATGGACGTCCATGATGAGTCAGCATCCACCTCGATGGACGCCAATGCTTATATAAACGTCCAGAGATATGGACGTCTACTTCTCTGACATGCATGCGCAGCAGACCCCGAAACTCCGGGGGCAAGCAAGCCCAACCATTGGGGAGAAGTCCCCAACGGCTATTAGACATCCCATCACATCCTCCGGGATATCCCAAACCCCTCTCCTATAAACTAAACCCTTTCTGCACAAGAAAAAGCTTCTCTTGGCCTTTTGCAAGAGGAGAGAAAGCCCTAGCTCGAGCTGGTGGAGAGCTGGACTTTGCATGCTTTGATCCGGCAGTTTGGAGCTTCATCCGGCGATCTACAGCAACTAGAAGCTAGCTTGGACATAGGAGGAGGCTTCCCCGACCACGGACTGGAAGCTACAACACCACAGAACCCGGAGGAGAGCTCTTTGGAGGCTTCTTGGGACTGCCCAAGGAGAGCTTCAACAGCAACTTAGATCCCTTTGGAGGTTTTTTAGAAAGGCAAGTAAACCTAGATCTTGATCCTATACATGTCCCCTTGAGTCTTAGTATTTTTACGGATTTTTCTTCGAGTCCTGGAACCCCACATTCACCAAATCCCTGGAGTTCGGTCTGTGTTTCTGCACAGACAAGAACTTAACGGCAATGCCCCTTGCCGTTAAGATCTACAGTTAGCGGCAGACGATGATGCCGTTAATCCCTTTGAACGGCCAGACCTTGCCGTTTAGTTCATCAGGACAGAACAGTGAGTTGTTCTTCCTTATATATGATTAATTTCTGGATTTTCCTTCGCATGAGGATATATTGTAAATGTTATATGCTGTGAAATATGAATGGTGGAAGGTGTTGTGAGATTTTGTGAATTTCTGTAAAAATTATGAATGGCTATTTTATTTGACATACATGTAGATAAAGACCTTGGATATGATAGCCTACTGTTCACTTGATTCGTGAGGAATTGAATGCCATAATTTTTATAGATCATGTGTATGTATGTCAGTCCGTGCCCTGTGAATTGGAAATTTTTCCCATGATCATGTGATATTACATTTTTGTATTGAAAATAGAAAGCATGTGTAGGTTCTTGTAAAAATTATAGTAAATTGTATAATGTGAGATAAATTTGGGGAAAATTTCTATGATGATATGAATGTTAGATTAGGTCTGTGAACTGTCCAATCTGACATTTATGTTGCGTTTCCATGATAACTGATTTATGAACGACATGTAATTAAGTGTTTTATTTTCTGTATATTCTGCATAGCTCAGAAAAATATGTAAATTTGCATGTATGATCTGAAACCTGCAATAAGTCTGTGGTTAAATTCTCATGTTAATTGGGGAACAGAAAGTAATATTCATGTAAATTTCACATGAAAATAGAGATTAAAGTGTGTCCATTGAGGTGATTTACTTGCTGATTGATCTCAGTATGATTGAGATAATTTTTCTGAGCGTTTAAACCCTGTTAACAGTAGTATCAGGTTAGGTTAACTGAGACATGTGAAATTTATGGATGTAACATATAAAATGATTCAACAGAATAAGTAAAAACTGTGAACAATGTGTGAAAAATGCAAGTAAAGTGAATGTAATGTGTAATAATTGGGCCGAAAATGACACGGCTACCCTAGAGGCATCGAGAGCTGTACATAGAAAAGTCCCTATGGAAAGCTCTATGTGTGAAAAGTTCGTCCTAAAGGCATAGGGGAATCCCGGAGGTGGACAAGTACCACTGGATAGGGTGGGATGAGTGGATGTGGGAGGGCTTCTCCCGGTCTACGCAGTTACCAAGATTCACCACTGTATTGCCTAGGTGTGGTGGGTATGTGATTATGAGTTGTGTTATGTGTTATACGTTATGAGATGTGATGAGTTGTGTTATGCGATGAGTTATGAGAATGAGATATGTGTTAGTGTCATCTACTGGTAGTTAGGACTATGTGTCATGACAATTTGTTTAAGCAATGGAATATGAATAAAGTGTGAAATGATATGTGAATGTAGCACATGGTGAGTGCAAATGATATGATATGTGATAAGCGAAAACAAGAGTAATGATAGATAAATCCGTCATGTAATGGTGTTTGTGAGTAAACTTAGACAATATGTTATTTATGCAACACCAAAATATGAACATGTAGACTTGTCGACGGGATAAGATAATATGTGAATAATTATAGATCCATGTAATTGAATGTAATGCATATAAGAACAGCAAGTAAAGTGTGATTATGTACATGATAAATGCATGAATAATATTTGGATTCCATGCTATTTGAAATACTCGATTAGTATAAAGTTTCATACTTAAGTGCTTATTGTTGCTAATGGTTTTACCATATTTAAACTTCAATTCATGCTATAAAAATGTGAAGCTTGTGCATGTGATTTTATTATGTTAAAACAACAAGTAAATTGTTAATTAGATACAAAAGTGCATGTGAAAAGAAAGTAGTCATCATGCTAGCTTGTTCTTTCCATTATGCTCAATTTTATGCTTTAGTGATAGAGATATCTGGAATGAAAAAGAATGTGGACGAATCATGCTACATGTTAGTGTATGAAATATGTACATGTGTATGATGTAATGCTCATGATTTAGAATAGAAATATGATAGACTAAAGTGCTCATGTGAATAGAATATGTGTTGCTAGTTAAGAGTAAGGACCATGTGTACCCTTGTGATTGATGATAGTGTGCATCTCTTTAATGTTAATGGCTTAGTGTGAGTGTGACATGTTTAAGTTAAGTCTTTGGTTTGCTTGCTGAGTCTTTGGACTCACTCTTGCTTCGGCGTACAGGTTGACAGTATCGTGTACTAGAAGGAAGCTTAGTGAGGATTGCCTTTTAGAAGACTATTTTGTGGAGCTGCTACTAGTTGTACTTTTCTTTTCTCATAGTATGAAAAGAATTATTGTATGGACAATAATTGGACAATGCAGTTCTTTCATCTTGTATAATGTGGACATTGTCTTACTATTCGCAATTTAGATTATGGAATGTGTGTGGTGATGGATTAAAAGTTGAGTTATTTATTTTATTCCGCTGTACTCTATTGCTATCCAGGTACATATCAACCTATCGACTAGTGTTGGGTACATGTCCCACTGTGACGACGCCATTTATGCCGATGGGGATTGGTATAATCGTACCGGTATGAAGAGGGTCATTACAGAGATTGGTATCAGAGCCCAAGGTTGAGACTGTACATGGATAGACCATCACTGTCACAATATTGCAAAGTCTTCATAGGGAATTGTCCATATATGTAGAATTTACTAATAATAGATGGAAGATAGTAAGGAGAATAGTTAGAATATAGTAACCTAGGTTCTAACTGAGTTATATTTTGCAGACCATGATGGACGTGGTAGACGTAGTGCTCAGTCTAGGAGGTATGAGCAAAACCGCAAGTGAAGAATTTCGTGAAAGGGCTTAAACCCTCAGTGAGAGCTAAGCTTCTGGAGCTTGATTCTCATACCTTGGAAGAAATTCTAAGTGTGGCAACCAAGCAAGAAAGTAGAGCGGGACCTCTCCAAGAGGGGGAGGCAACTTCAAAGGAGGATGTGACCAAGCCATTCCAAAGGCAAGATAAGAAGAAGGAGAAACTCGTGGAAAGTCCACAATCAACTGTGACCTCAATTAGCGAGAAACCCGAGTGCATCCAGTGCGGGAAGCGTCATGGCGGGAACGCATGTTGGAGAAAGGAAGGAAGGTGTCTTAAATGCGGTAGCAAGGAGCATCGACTTAAGTAGTGTCCGAATCTGAAGACAAAGTTCGCTGCACGAGGTGCTTCATCAACAATAATAAAGGAGCAAGGAGTAGCTGGTGATGACCTCGACGACGTCACCACAGGTACTCGATGCGATCTTCGAGGACGAAGATCTTTTTCAAGAGGGGAGAGTGTGATGCCCTGAATTTTTATTTACTTATAATTTGTGCATGTGCATTTGATTGTCGCAAGTATGGTAGGTGTATTTAGTAGTGTATATTGTAATTCTATATTCCTCATGAATAACATGCATGTATTTTTATGATAGTAAGGTGAGAATAGGCAATTAGCTAAATTGTGCAATTAAAAATCTCATGCATATAATACTTAAGTAATGTTGTGCAAGTTTAATCTAATTACCGGTGCACATGTGTATCTATCTATTTCATGCATAATGTATATAAGTATGTTACATCCGTGAGTGTATACCATATATATATGTCAATCAAGTGTGTGCATGCAAGAACTATTTTGTTGAATAGATTATTCCTAGCTAACGTAATTCATATTGCCTCCTAATGATTGTGAAGCCCTCGCAATTCTTGTCATTTTATTTTGCCGTGTGTTGAGTCACGCTTATGAAAAACATCATGTACGCATAGGTAGATATCTACGTACATATTATCTTAGTGTACTTATGTATGCATGTGTATGTAGGTATAAATATTGTTGATTGCATGGTGTAGTAATATGCATGTTATACCTCATATATTGCATGTATATATGTATGGTTAAGTATGTTTCTGCATGATTTTAAGTTCTGGCCGAAGGGCCAATTGGCGTCAACATGGATGGACGTCCATGATGAGTCAGCATCTACCTCGATGGACGCAATGCTTATATAAACGTCCAGAGATATGGACGTCTACTTCTCTGACATGCATGCGCAGCAGACCCCAAAACTCTGGGGGCAACAAGCCCAACATTGGGGAGAAGTCCCAACGACTATCAGACATCCCATCACATCCTCCGGGATATCCCAAACCCCTCTCCTATAAACTAAACCCTTTCTGCACCAGAAAAAGCTTCTCTTGGCCTTTTGCAAGAGGAGAGAAAGCCCTAGCTCGAACTGGTGGAGAGCTGGACTTTGCATGCTTTGATCCGATGGTTTGGAGCTTCATCCGGCGATCTACAGCAACTAGAAGCTAGCTTGGACATAGGAGGAGGCTTCCCCGACCACGGACTGGAAGCTACAACACCACAACAACTGGGAGAGCTCTTTTGGAGGCTTCTTGGGACTGCCCAAGGAGAGCTTCAACAGCAACTTAGATCCCTTGGAGGTTTTTAGAAAGGCAAAAACTTAGATCTTGATCCTATACATGTCCCCTTGAGTCTTAGTATTTTTACGGATTTTTTCTCAAGTCCTGGAACCCCACATTCACCAAATCCCTGGAGTTCGGTCTGTGTTTCTGCACAGACACGAACTTAACGACAATGCCCCTTGCCGTTAAGATCTACAGTTAGCGGTAGACGATGATGCCGTTAATCTCTTTGAACGGCCAGACCTTGCCGTTTAGTTCATCAGGACAGAACAGTGAGTTGTTCTTCCTTATATATGATTAATTTCTGGATTTTCCTTCGCATGAGGATATATTGTAAACGTTATAGGCTATGAAATATGAATGGTGGAAGGTGTTGTGAGATTTTGTGAATTTCTGTAAAAATTATGAATGGCTATATTTATTTGACATACATGTTAGATAAAGACCTTGGATATGTTAGCCTACTGTTCACTTGATTCGTGAGGAATTTGAATGCCATAATTTTATAGATCATGTGTATGTATGTCAGTCCGTGCCCTGCGAATTGGAAATTTT
>CM024757.1:14351008-14453076 GCA_014218235.1 Colocasia esculenta | reverse complement strand
CTGCTTCTCTGAGCCTTCATTGCAAGATAGTCCTTGCAATTTCTTTTCCAGTGCCCCTTTTTCTGCAGTGGAAGCACTCGCCCTTTTCTTCTCCTTTGCTTATGTCCTTCTTTGTTTCTGCCTAGACTGCTTCTTTGCATTGCCTTTCTTAAAGGCTTGCCCTGCTCTCCTCTTCTTGTTGGACTTTCCAACCATGAGAACAGTGGGCTTTTCCTTCTTAAGGTTGCCCTCAGCAGTCTTCAGCATGTTGAGCATCTCATCTAAACTCACCTCAATCTTGTTCATTGTGAAGTTCACAATGAACTGGGAATATGAATTGGAAGTGATGGAGAATGAGGTCCGTGCTTAGTTCCTTGTCAAGAGGAAACCAAGCCTTCGAGCCTCTCAATCCACTCTATCATCTTCAGCACATGAGATTGTACTAAAGACCCCTCTGCCATGCGAGCTCTGAACAGGGCTTGGAGATATCTCATATCCTCTCCACCTGCTCTGCTCTTCAAAGAGCTCTTGCAAGTACTGCATGATGGATCTAGCACCATGTTCTCATGCTGCTGTAGACACACCCGGTTTTGACTAATGGGTTGAACCATTTCTTGTTGTCTTAGTGGGCCCCTAATTGGTTACTCACCTTGAGCGCATCATTTGCCTTGTTTTGAGCCCTTTAAGCCATTAAAATGCCTTGAAATCCCGCAATTTATCACTTGAGAGAGTCTTGGGCATAATAACTCTGTCCTATCATGTAGTTGGCTGATATTCTCAAATAATGCGGATTTATTGTCGCGACGCCTCGTGGCACCGTGTCTCTAGTCGCGACAGTTCTGGCAGCCGCGACAAACCCATGCATTATCCATGCACGTGGGTAATGCTGTCGCGTCCACCCGCACCGTCGCGTTTCTGAGTCGCGGTCTTACGATATGTCGCGACAATGACCGAATCTTCTGGCCTCCATAACTACCCCCTATTTATCCTCCTATCAATGTAACTAATCCTAGGGATTATCTCTGCCCCTTGGGGCGAGATTTCGGCCTAGGGACTCTTGTGAGGATCCCTAAAGACTCTCCATCCGATTTGGGTAGGCTTTTATCTCTCATTTTAATTTCTGATCCATTTTGAAGAGATAATATCAATTATTCTCACTCCAAGCTCTATATAAGCAAGGGCCCCTCCTCAAGGACGAAGGGGAGCCTCAATTACCACCCCGAAGGGCTGCCGAAATTTCCTCTCATCCATACTTAGCACCACAGCCTCTCATTTTGCCATTTTCCCTTCACATTCCACTCTACGAAGCCACTCTTTTCACCATTAGCGGAGCGCGGAACGTGAAGAGGGCGACCCCGACGATCTCCTGGAGTCCTTGCACATCCTTGGAGCTATACCCATGCCAGGGAGTCGCCCCAATGGGGCTCATTTCTTCTTTCCTCTCTTTCCCCCATTCCTACATGCATTTTGTTATGTTATTTTAGATAGAGCACATCCACTATTCACCCACGTTTTCCTACACCCATAGGGGTTTAAAACCACCTCAGGTGCGTTCCCACCATGATTCCCTATTTTCTTCCATCTTTAGAATAGGTACTATGCTTAACGAATTCCATAGGGCGTTTCTTTGTGATTTTCTTTGGTTGGCAGGCAGGCAGGTAAGATCTACGAGGAGCTCTGGTTCTCCGGCCGGCTGGAGGATGAGAAGAAGGTCCTTATCTTATTTCTCCCAATTCAGAGAACGCGACGGCCGAAGGTGACGCGACCAGAGACGCGTCGACATAAGCTGACGCGACATCAATGTATCGCGGCACCCATGGCGACCGCGACACCAGGTCTATTCCTGTTCTCTCTACTTTTCCTAGTTTAAGTCAGCCATCATCTCATTTTCATTCTTAGGCGACTTGCTAGGTGGCGATCACATCTATGTTTCCATGCTATTAGTCTTAGCATCCATGTTTGTGTCGAGGGGGGTACAATCCCTGTGATTACACCTTTTGGCGATCACGGTGGGACCTTCACTGCCACCCTCGTAGATTTTTCTGACTGTTTGCTTGCCATGCTTTCTTGTTGTTTGTCACTATAGTGCCCTGTTAGTGTTTTGATCTGTGTTTCTAGTGCATTTCCCTGCTCTGTCATTGTCGCTTCCGATCGCGCTGACGCGACCTTGTCGCGGCGCAACGGGGAGACGCGTTAGGAATTTGTGTCTGTTGTCCACCATGTTCTTTCTATCCAATACCATCAGAGCATGCATCCTTGTTCTATTGCCTAGATCATGTTTTCTCGTGTTTCTGTCTGTTAGCATCCTGTCAAGGTTCGGGTTTTCCGTTTAGTTTTATTTGTAAGTTCTCAGTTCCTATCGCGGCAGCAAGAGAGGACGCGAACATGTCGCGGCTTGGCCAAACGTCGCTATCAGGTTTGCTTTGTATGTTACGTTTTATCCATGAATCGGTTTCTGTCTGCTCCCTGACTCATGTGGTATCATTATAGTGTCTTTGGGTGTTCTTAGTGTTGTAGGATAGTCTGTTTGAGTTGGTTGGTGACTCACTGTCTTGTCGGGCCTCTGTCATTATCGCGGCAGCCCGCGCTGTCGCGATAGGGTCGCGGTGTACTCGGCCATCGCGACTCTGCCCGAGGACTTGTTTGTCGCCCTGTGTACTCCTTATCCTCATTCTTGCATACATTGGGGCATTTAGTCCCTTGCATACGCTGTTCCCATTTGATCAAGTTCCCCCTTGGTTGAGTGAGTCCTCACCTACGAGCACTCGTAGCTGACTCGGGCCCACCTTCCAAGGACCTCCGTAAGTCCCCGTGGCCGTACGCACATTGCGGTTCGCTGGGCTGGTTGTACCAGTTGTATCTTAGTTTGAGCCATCCTCGTGTGTAAGTGTGCACCACCCTTAGCCATACCGGAGCACTTGAGTCCATTCCTATTAGGGACCGCATGACCGAGTGACATCTCTTTAATCAATTCACTTAAAAGGTCAAGTTCAAACCTTAAGAAATTGCGTTTAATCATGATAACTTGAGTGCTTTGGTCCCCCCCTTCTCATCTCCGTCTTTCTTGTCGTGATAGTGTTTAGGTTTGTCGCTATCCCAATTTGGTTGGGGGTGTATGCGTCATTGTTTAGGGAGATCGAGTCAGCCCCTCCAATCCTTGTGCTTTATCATAATCCCATCTTCGACATGGACCAATTCCATGTCCTTGCCGACGATGCCCTTCCCCTCGGGTTGCTTGAAGAGGTGGCCAACCTTCCATGGCCACTCTCTCGGGGCATATCCAGCCTCCCTCCATCACCGGATTTGATCTCGTCCTCCTTCTCCTCCTGGGGTGATGACCCCCATTCTCAATTCAGCCAGCTCCTTCCTCACCTCACTCCGGACCAAGTCCGAGAGTTCATAGCTGCTGCCAAGAGGAAACAACCTTTACCCCCCGGGGTCAAGATTCAGCCCGACCGGCGGATTCCTCTGCCCACGTCGCTTCAGCTCCCCACCTTTCTTCGTCTGGGGCAGATCCCTACCTCTCCGTCCTCGGGCCATTCACTTTTCAGAACCGGGCTACCTTCCCACAAAGATGTTTGGCCTCGATCCCCTCCAACCACATACTATACGGCCGAGCCAGCTCTTCCTCCTCGCGAGAAGTCTCATTCCTTCGAGCAGCCATGCTCCCTTGTCTCTACGCATCAAGTCCAATCTTCCTCCGATTTCTTTACGGAGTGGACAAGTATGAAGAAGGAGCTTCATGACCTCCGGAGACAGATTGATCCTCGGAAGGTAGCCGACATCGCCCTCCCATCCTTCCAATACCTCTGGGTGCCTCCCCAGTCTGAGCTCCCTGTATATCGCCGATACTCTGAGGTAGGGGACCCCTATGTTCATCTGAAGGATTTTGTCTATGAGTCAACACCACACAAATATGACCGTCATCTCATGGCATACCTGTTCAGAAAATCATTAGATGGTCCAGCCTTAGAGTGGTTCTATTCATTGCCTCCCGAGGAAGCCGAGGACTTCCAAATCATCCAAGAGAGGTTTCTGCAGCAATTCCAGGATCGGGTGGGACCCGAATACTCTTTTGTGGATTTGGTAGCTGAAAAGATGAAGCCAAAAGAGGAGTTTTCCACCTATGCTGACCGGTGGTGCTCCTTGGCTGCCAAGGTCTGTTGCCCAATGCCGAAGGAGGAAAAGGTAAAGTTGTTGATCTTCAATGCCACACCCACCTACCGAGCTATTTTGGCTATGAACGACATTTCTACCATGCACCAACTATATAGCCGAGCCCGTTTCATCCAAACCCAACTCAAGAACTCGCTTATACATTCCATGTTTGAAACCCCCAAGGCTCGCTATGCCAAGAAGCCGCAAGGCCCAGTCACCGAGGGAATCCAGACCAACGAACAAGTAGGTGCCGTTAGCAATCCCCAAGGCCCGGTGGGTAGGTCTCCCTATACTCAGCAAACCCAACAGTCGTGGAACAACAACAACAATAGGCAGCCACCTCCCCAAGGACAAAATCCTCCTCAAGATCAGCGCCAATACTCCCAGGTCCCTCCACCTCAAAATGGCTATGCCCCTAGGAAGCCCAATGGACCCAAGAGAGCCCAATACCCTCCATTGCCCGAGTCCCTAGCTGATGTCTTTGCAGCCCTCATGTCACTAAATGCCCTAAGACTCCCTCCTGAGAAGGCAAATTGGAATATGACGGCCGATCAACAAAGTACTGCGTCTATCATCGTCATCCTGGCCATAATGTGTCCGATTGTTTCCAATTCGGGACATGATATATGATCTCCATGAGCAGAACCAGATTGATTGGGCAGAGATGAAGAGATTGATCCAAACTTTGAGGGACCAACAGGGCCAGAGGCAACAGCAACAACAACAGAGGCGACAGAAGCCACAACAACAGCAGCAGTATCAGCCTTTCCAGCAGCAATACCAGCAACAGCAGCAACAGCAGCAGCCGCAACAGCCGGAAAATGATCTAGGCATAATCCGTAATCCCATGCCGCAACATCCACCCGCTCTGAACCCTCAACCAGCTCCACCACCTCCTCCGTCTGCACATGTTAATCCCGTTATCCACCATCCACCACCAGAAGCCCAGTGGGTCTTCGATGATGATCATGAGGTAGGCCAGCTTCTGGTTATTTCTCACGTCACGCCCACTGCTCCCGCACCTACATCCACCATGCCTCCTTCCCTCACACCCCACGTTGCCACCATCACCTCACCATCCTATTCCCTGTCATGTCACCCATCATTCCTCCACCGAACAACGTCCCCTTCTCCCCTACACCAGCACCATTGCTAGCCAACCCTTCTATCCTTGACACCACTACTCCTCCACTCCACCATAATCTTGCCCTCCGGAGCGGCGGATGTTCCATAGGATGTACCTTAGCGCATTCGTACCTATGCCAGGTCAGCCAAGCCAACAAACCAACAAATCAGCAGCAACAAGATACAGAAGAGATTGATCCGGCACGGGAACCCAATATGATATCTTGAAACATCTTGATCAGACTCCTGCTAAAATTTCCATATAGAGCTCATTAAAAGATCACAGACTCACAAGGATGCTCTCAGGGCCTTTTTGCAAAGAGTCATGGTCAGCGAAGACATGAATCCGGACAACCTACCCTCAGTGCTCTCAATAGTGAACAAGGGACCCACCATTACCTTTTCTGACGGTGAGTTGGCTGCCCCCGAAGCCAGAAAAATGCCCTTATGTGTGACACTCACCATAAACAAAGTGGCGTCGATGCAGCTCTAGTGGACACGGGAGCCTCTATTAATGTATGCCCACTAAGCACTCTTAGAGCATTCAACATATCAGAATGTCAATTGCAGCCCACGCCTACCACTATCGCTGCATATGACAATTCGCGACGTGCCTGCCATAGAGTCATCACTTTGCAAGCAGAATTGGGCCCTCTCGTCATGTCCATGGAATTCTATGTATTGAACATTGATCATACCTACAAGGCCATCTTAGGGCGCCCATGGATTGAATCATTAGGGGCAGTGCCATCTACAGCACATCAGTGTCTGAAATTCCCCTTCCAAGGGCGAATAGTCAAGGTAAAAAGTGCGACGACAACACATACAGTGGAAGCCGTTGAGAGAGTGCTCCGTCGGTATGGCCATCCAATAAGCCCATTATCTCGGTGCTCGATGTCAACTACACTTGGGCCTATACATTCTCTTCTAACGCCCAATTGTGTCTCCACCTGTAATGGCAGTCAGAAGAGGTGTGGATGCAAATGCAAAAGGATGGGACATCATGTTCAGGCTAGGATATCAGTCAGGAAGAGGTCTAGGTGCCCACCTCCAGGGGCGAACCAAGACCGTGACCAGCACCAAGAAATTCACGAAGCACGGCCTTGGGTATTCAGAGTGGGCAGTTTTCCATCTCCGTCACAATCGGACCATGGCCCTCTCACCTGGTCCTTGTATGAGCACTTCGTCAAGGGGCCCATCCAGCCGGATATAACACCACAACGGAAGTACCCAGATCGGCCTATCAAGCTTTGGAGGAACAGCGGCCCAACAAAAGAAGAGAGCGAGGAAGATACTGAAGATCCGGATCAAGAGGATGTTGTCTCATCAGTTAGCCTATTGTTTGAAAAGTCAGAAGCTGAGGAAGAGGCCAGAATTGGAAGACCTTATTTCTGCGGTCAATCGGATATTTAGCGAAGAAAATGTGCCGCAAGTCGCAGCACTATCAACATCAGCAACCACCACCAGGCGACAGTTGCCTGGATTCGGTGAGGAAAATCAGTTGGATCATTCACCTCTGCTTATACAGGAGCTCTGGCCAGGGTTCTCCCGGCCTCCTATTCATCTTTTTTCCCCATACCCAATTTCAATGTGGCTTCCATTCCTTTCCCTCTCCCCTTCATTGTTCAAATCATCCGACGCCATTGAGGCGTTCATTCGTCCTTCACCCCACTTCATCATTTCTTTAATGGATCAGTCCTGTCTTTTCCCAAGCCATTTAATCTAATGTAATTCCTTTTATTCAAAAAAAAAAAAAAGAATGTGTGTGCCCTCTGTCCGACGGCGTCCCGTCACCTCCTCTGCTTCTGCTCCAACGGCGATCCCCGTCACCTCCCTCCTGCTTCTGCTCCCGACGGCGATCCCCGTCACCCCCCTCCTGCTCCTGCTTCGACGGCGATCCCCGTCACCTCCCTCCTGCTCCTGCTCCGACGGCGATCCCCGTCACCCCCCTCCTGCTCTGCTCCGACGGCGATCCCCGTCACCTCCTCCTGCTCCTGCTCCGACGGCGATCCCGTCACCCTCCTTTCCCCTGCTCTCGACGGCGATCCCGTTACGTCTGCCCCCGGCGGCCATCGTCGTCCTTCCTTTCGCTCCATTCGTGCTTTTGCCTGGTGGTCAGACATGGCCATTCGGGTGACTTGGGTGAGGGGCCTTCTGCTCCCCTACACCCGATGCTATTGCCGGCACCCTGAGCTCGGGTGGCCCGCCTTCCCCTCCAGCCTCATCGGAGGATCTTTGCGGCTCTGCCGCCCCCTCGTTTTCCTTTCCAATAAATCTCTGGACGCGTCTCCAGAGCCTCCTGTAAATATCGAATCTAGCTTAGGTTCAGGGGTAGTTTCTCTTAGACTTAGTCCAAAGGTGTGGCGCTCTTCTAGCTGTTGAAGAGTTCGTCAAAGAAGCAGTGGTTTTGAACTTAGAGGAGATGCCGATAGAGGAAGGGCTAGACGATGGCTTTGGGATTTATGAAATCGTAGCCGAAGAAGACCCATTAGATGAGAATGATGGTGAGATGGAGGATGCTGCTGAGGCGTATGCTAGTGGTATGAGGAGATTCGATGAACCTACCTCAGCAGTCGATGAACCTACTAAGGAGGTAAACGTGGGAACTGAAGAGGACCCCAGGCTCTTAACATAGCTTCTGGTCTCCCTCCTGAAGAAGAAGAAGCGCTCATAGAGATGTTGAGGGAGTTCAAGGATTCGTTTGCCTGGTCCTACGATGACATGCCCGGCATTGACCCTGATTTGGTAAAACATAGATTAATCTTAAAGCCAGGGACAGTTGCCGTCAAACAGAAGCTAAGGAGATTCCTCCCCCACATTGCTTTAAAGATGAAAGAGGAGATTGATAAGCTACACAAAGCCAAGTTCATCCGTGTAGTCCTCTATCCTTTGTGGGTGGCGAACATCGTCCCGGTCATGAAAAAGGACGAAGAGAGTGCGTATCTGCATAGATTTCCGAGACTTGAATAAGGCATGTCCTAAAGATGATTTCCCCTTACCTCATTTAGATGTTGATTGATAATACAGCAGGGTTCGAAACTCTATCTTTTATGGATGGGTATTCCGGCTACAACCAAATTCGTCTAGCCCGGAGGATCAAGAAAGACCTCCTTCACCCCCCATGGGGAACATATTGCTATGTGGTCATGCCGTTTGGGCTAAAGAATGCCGGCGCAGCCACTTATCAAGGGCAATGTTAGCTATCTTCCACGACATGATTCATATTGATGTTGAGGTTTACGTGGATGATATCGTGGTGAAGTCGCGGACGACGAAGAGAGCATTCCTCCGTGCTTGCCAAAGTCTTCCGTCGCGCACAAGAGTATCAATTGAAGATGAATCCAAAGAAGTGCGTGTTTGGAGTCTCCTCAGGAAAGTTGCTAGGCTTCATAGTAAGTAAACGGGGGATTCAGATAGACCCGCACAAGGCCAAGGCAATCAACGAGATGCCTCCTCCCAAGAGCATATCGGAGCTTCGAGGCTTGATCGGTCGGCTGCAGTTCATAAGGAGATTCATATCTCAGCACTCTCAAAGATGCTGAACTTTCTACGAACTGTTGAGAGGAGGAGTTAATTTCGAATGGAATGATAAATGCCAAGAGGCCTTCGATGAACTCAAAAGTTATCTTATGAATCCGCCCGTGCTTCAGGCGCCTATCCCTGGGAAACCCTTAATCCTATATCTGTCAACAATTGAGGACTCCCTAGGAGCTGTCCTGCTCAGCATGATGAATCCGGCAAAGAAAGGGCAGTCTACTACCTATCTAGGCTCTTCAATCCTTCCGAGCTCAAACTCACCACAATGGAGAAAACCTGTGCAGCGCTAGTCGGGTGGTGCAGAAATTGAAGCACTACTTCCTAGCTCATAGGGTGAGTTTGATTTCTAGAATGGATCCTATTAGATATCTCCTGGAAAAGCCAGTCCTCGCCGACAGATTGGCACGCTGGCAAAGTTTCCTCTCCCAGTTTGATCTCCTTTATTGTTCAGAAAGCCATAAAAGGGTATGCCATTGCTGAGCACCTTGCTCACCTCCCTCTTCCTCATAGTGATACAGTTCAAGAGGAATTCCCCGATGAAAACCTATCACTTGTTTCTCGCGATCCCTTCTGGTCGCTCCACTTCGACGGAGCTCTCAATTCTAGGGGACGGGGCATAGGTGCTGTCTTGCTCACCCCAGAAGGGATCACCATTCCTTTGGCTTATCAACTCCAGTTCTACGCCACCAACAATATCTCTGAGTATGAGGCTCTCCTAGCCGGTCTAAAGCTCGCCTACCTCTTAGGCGCGTGTCACCTCAAGATCATAGGAGATTCTCAGCTCGTCCTTCGGCAAGTCCTTTCTACCTATCGCACCCGTGACCCCAAGCTCAAGCCATATCAAGATCTGGTCACGCTCTCGCCAAGCAATTCCGTCAACTCATCTACATTCATACTCCTCGCTCTCAGAACATCCTGGCCGATGCTCTGGCATCGTTAGCTTCGTCTCTCTCCTTCCCTCTCAGCCGTAGTGCAGAGACTATCACTGTTCAGAGGTTAGAAGCTCCTCAACTCAGGATCCTTGGTTCTCAAACCTTAGGAGCTCCCTAGTGTTGAAGGCAGAGAAGAAAGAAGCGAAGGAGTTGTTGCTTGTTGAATTAGGAGAATTGATGGAAGAAGAGAGGCCGTGGTACCATGAGATTGAGCAATTTTGCAGAGACGGTACCCTCCCAGAAGAAGCTGAAGCAGAAGATAGGCGAGCTATCCATAGAGCAGCATTAAAGTATACCCTCGTGGGTGAAGTTCTTTACAGACGTGCTCTAAATGGAATGCTCCTCAGATGTGTGACAGATGAAGAGGCTTGGAAAATAGTGGAAGGATCCCACTCCGGTGAATGCGGAGGGCATGTGAATGGTCAAATGTTAGCCAAGAAGATCCTTAGGCAGGGCTACTACTGGCCAACCTTAGAAGAGGACTGGCCGCCTACGTTCGTAGTGTGTGTCAAATGCCAAATCCATGCCGATAAAATCCATGCTCCCTCTTCCTCTTTGCATCACTATCTTCTCCTTGGTCTTTCTCCATGTGGGCCTTTGATATCATCGGGCCCTTGGTGATCCTAATGCTCAGATAAAACAAAAATCCTTCATCCTCACTGCTACTGAGTATTTCACCAAATGGGCCGAAGCAGAAGCATTTGCAGAAATCAAAGGTTCGACTGTGTGCAGATTCATCATGAAGAACATCATTGCGCGGTTTGGAGTACCTGGCAGCCTCGTCACCGACAATGGACCCCAGTTCATATCACAAGACCTTCAAGATCTCTGTAAGAAGTTCAATATTCTTTGCATCATTCGTCTCCTTATTATCCACAGGGCAACGGCCAGGCCGAAGCTACAAATAAAACACTTTTGAAAATTCTGAAGAAAACTTGTGAGTCTAATAAATTCGCTGACTGGCCAGAAAAGCTAATTGAGGCTTGTGGGCCTACCGCACCTCCATCTGCACGCCCACGGGGCAAACTCCTTTCTCACTTACGTACGGAATGGAAGCGGTATGTCCACACGAGATCCTCATCCCTTCGCTAAGAATTCAGTTGGACAAAGAACTTAATCCCGATGAACATCGGGAGGCGTTACTTACACAACTAGAGCTCTTACACGAACGACGTCTAGCTGCAGCTGATCATGTGCTTTCATATCAAAATAGACTCTCAAGATCTTTTCAAAAGAAAGTGATTGAGCGTAAATTTCAAGAGGGAGACATGGTTTTGAAGCGTATTTTCATAAAACCTGGAGGTCCAAGGTCAAAATTGTCTGCGAACTGGGAAGGGTCGTACGTCATTAAAGAAGTGTACCCGGGGAACGCATATAGGCTAGTGAATGCCGATGGCGATGAACTCTCTCATCCATGGAATGGATTATATCTTAAAAGATTCTACCCTGATAATCAGTCTTTTGATAACAACACCAATTGACAGGTAGCATTTGCCAAGTGTCTCGCTCCCTCTCCTATTGGCGGAATAATATTTATGCGCAATCGCATACTCAGCACGGTGACCTCAAGTCATTGCCTCTTCATTGTGGTGTTCTCGCTTAGCCCTCGCTCAGGGAAGTAAAGGTCAATTCTCTCCCTACTCGGACAAGGTCTAGGGGCAAGGGGGAGGCTAGCCTGTAAAGCTGCAACAGGTGTAAATCATGTGCTTGAAGTCTCAAAGAGGGACGGGCAATTCTAAGAGAAGCATTTAGCACAGAAATAAAGTGGCAAAATGATAAAACGAAGGGGCATGTTAAAGAGTGGCAGTACAGTTCCCCGCGGGACGCCCTTGAGCCCGGTCGCACGCATGCCCCAATCAAAGAAGAAAATACTGTGGCCCTAAAGTCCCTGGACAACAGATGAATCTCACATATGGCATACGTGTTGCAAGTTTACAAGTCAGTAACCCCCACCCGAGATTAAGTCTTATCACATTTATATTCTTCCTATTCTTCCTAAAATGACCAAAGAATCCCTACACTTGGTCTGTGTTGGAACATTGATGTCTCAGGGGCAAGAAATCTTAGCAAACCTAAGATGAATATGCGTTGCACATAAATCTTACTCGCCAAAGTGAGATAGAGGTAAGGCTCAGGTTAATCGCTCAAGATTAAGAAGTAGATAAGAGTGTTGTATCAAAAGAAAAAAAAATCAAAAAAATCCAAAAAAAATCAAATCAAAAGATCCCAAAACCAAAAAAAATCATCAAAATATCAAAAAATCAAAAAAAATCAAAAGATCCCAAAACCCAAAAAAAAAATCAAAAATAAAAAAAACTAAAAAAAATCAAAAGATCCCCAAACCAAAAAAAAAATCAAAATTAAAAGATTCCAAAAATCTAAAATATATATTTTTATAAAAATGCGTGTACATATTGCTTTTCTTTAGCATGCTTTATTTTCATTGTCTTTTCGCCTATTTAATAAGGCTCGGCCCTTGACAAATTACGAGTTAGTTTTTATCATTTTAGCGCAAGGGGCTGAGCCTAAGAACAGATCTGACTTGTTCTTTTAAGTGTGTGCAGGAGCAAGTGATTAAAAAGCAGAGTACAACGTCACACTGGAAATCTCTGTCTCTCTCGCTTGTTTGAAACTCGCCTCTCACTCGTGTCAATCAAACCATTCATTTATCACAAATATTGACATGAAAAATAAAAGACTACACTAAGATATGAACAGTGTGTACATAGATAAAGGGGAGGTGGCTCACAAGTCTCCTCACTGTCCACCGCCACTCTCCCCGGATCCTCTCGCCTATCCGGAGGTGGTAGCATCTCGCCCCCCCTCTGCCATCATGGGCGCTACCCTCGCCCTGACGGTGCTCTCTCCTCCTCGTCCTTCCGCTGTGGAGGAACCTGCTAAATACTGTCCGACGGAGGCGCCGGTCGCCCTGCTGACGCTCGCGCCGCGCTCCGGCTCCGACTGCGCGTGAACGGCCTATGTCTGTCACGATCTGCTGAAGGCCCGCGCCAGTGTCTGCGTGGCCAACAGCTCCGCACGCAGTCGGGTGACCTCTCCTCTCCGGGCGCCTCTGCACTCGCAGCATCGCCAGCTCCCTCGCCATCTCCGCCACTGTGCCTCAGCTGCCTCCGCCCGGATGCGCAGCTGATCCCTCTCGCTCTGGGTAGTCTGGACCTCTCCCCGGAACCGATCCCTCTCGCCTGCAACCCCATAGCGTGCTCATGAGCGAGCTCCAGTCTCTCTCCTGCACAAACAAACGATCATTCAGCACCATTTGGAAATGATCAACTCAAGCCTTTAAATGAACTTACCCGCTCCTCCAAGTGCCTCTGAGCCTCCTCGGCTCTCAACACCGCCCCTGTCAGTCGAGCCTCCATGAGCGATGGAGAGCCCCCCGCGCTCCGAGAGGAGGAAGCACCGCCTGCTCCGGTACCCCTCACTCTCTCCAGCTCACTCCGCTGCACGCAAAAGACATGTCAGTTTCAAAAATTCTGCCTGAGTTAAATCAATGGCCAAAATTGAACAAGGTACTTACCAGCTCCGCTGTCTGCCTCTGAGCTGCCTCCCGATCCTGCACCGCCGAGTGGAGCAAGGCTCGGAGCGATGCGATCTCACCAGTCACATCCACCTGCAATGCATTTCCAAATCATCAGTTCTAATCCATAAATCCAAGTTCTCTGAGCTATGGTTTAGCAGTTGTACCTGGTGTCGGGCGCTCTTGTATACCTTTCCTCCGTACTTCAAGGCGTACGCCTGGAGGTAGGCATCGTCAGTAGTCGCGTCTGATCTGACCGCCTTGCCCTTGCGCTCCCAGTTCTCGATCTGCTCGCGCGCCCGCTCCCGCCAGTCTGTCGTGTCGTGAAGTCCCCGAAAGCTCCGACCCGGCCGGCGAAAGCGGTCCCGGACGGGGAACTCCACGACACTCTGCCTGAGGCCCAGGGAGCGCTGGGTCAGGAATAGGTTCAGAGGTAGCACAAGGTTTAGCGCATGCAACCACACCGACCTACCGAAGTAGGGGCGGGCCGGCGCTAACCAAGGCTGTCCCTCATCACCCTCCCCCAGATATGCTGCCAAACCACCTGCAAAGAAGGAACGAATCTAGTCAGTCATTAGGCAATTGAATCAAGCAGATAGTTTAAGCAAAGCGAAAATTAGGGTACTTACATCCAGATAAGGGTAGCTGTCAATGGCCTCCTGTAAGCGCTCCAGCTGATCAACCAGATGGCGGGTGTCTCGGCGAGAGTCCCAACGGCGTGCAATAGGCACGAGGCCCGGCCGTGTGAGATCCCCTCTCCCCAGGGTCGGGAGGTGTAGATAGGCCCAAACCTGCAAAGTGAAAGACAAATCAGTTGGCAGTTTAAGCAAAATGAAGTTTAAATCCAAAAGAGTCAGAAGAGAAGGTGTACCTGAAGGAAGGGGTAGAAGCCGCTCGTAGACGTCTGCCGCTCGGAGGCGCTCAAACCGTCAAACTGGTGCGCTAGAAAGGCTGCTCCCCAAGCATACCCCCCTACCTCACCTAGGTCCTCCAGCAAGGGCAGGAAGCGGCAGTGGACTGCGTCGCCTCTCGTGGCAAACAAGAGTCTACCAAGAAAGAGAACGAGAAAGCGGCGCAAGTCCAAGTCCGCCTGCGGCCCAGGCTCGCTCGCAAGCTCCCTCCGGCTGACCCTAGCTAGCCTCGCCAGGTACTCATCCTCACTCTCCCCTGCGTTCTTCCCCGCCTCGTACAAGCCCAGACTCTCCTGCAATGCTACCCTAGGCACTAGGGAGGACCTGCGCTCTACGGGAGGTCTAGGAGGTGCTCGGCTAGGTCGTGATAACAGGGGTAGGTGTAGCCGCTCACTGCCCGCCCATAGACTCTGAGCCCTGTGATCCGGCTCACATCCTCCAAGCTGGGGATCATGTGCCCCCATGGGAATGCAAAGGCACTCGCCTCTGTGTCCCACCTGCTCCGCAGGGCCTGTGTAGGGCCGGATCCACCCTCATTCTCTCAATCCTAAAAATCTCCCCAAAACCCATCTCCTCTATCCGCTCTCGCTGAAAAGGGGGGAAGGCTAGGAAAGCAGCTAGCACCAGTGTCCATGACACTCGAGCCCTCATTTCACCCTGCAAGATTCATTCAAATTTAATTCAGGCTTTTATTTGTGTTCGGGCAAAGTCGCGACAGCTGTGGCAGCCGCGACCTTGTCGCGTCGGTGCGGGATACCGCGACCTTATCGCGTCACCTTCTTAGGTCGCGACAAGGTCGCGTCTGTCCTAGACGTCGCGACAATGTCGCGACGCCCCGCCCCGCCGCGACACCATGTCGCGGCAGGTCGTGCTGACGCGTTCTCAGAACCAAACCGGCCGGAGCCCTCTTTGTTTGATCCTACTTTTCTTGGGCGTTTCGCCCTACATTCGCCCTCCAGGGGCTCCGTCTACCTCTATTCTACTATCATTCAAGGTTTTAAGGTGAGTTACTTACCGATTTCATGGCCTTGGCCCGCCTCTTCCGCTCCTCCTCCACATTCACAACCGGAGCCACCTTCTCCTCCTTCTTCTCCTCCATCCCGACCTCGGGCACCTCTCCCTCGACCGGAGGCTCCTCCACTCGTCGTCGTGAGCTCCGACGCTCCGCTTGGCGTTTCCTTCGCGATGAGCCTTCGCCGATCTCTTTTCCTCCTTCCATTGCAATGGGGTTGTCTTGGAGTGGGTTGTCTAGCTAGCAAGGAGGTCGAAGTGCAGAAAGGTTTGGAGAAGGTTCGGGGATTTGGAAGCTTGGGTTTTGAAAAACCGGAAAGAGAAGAAGAAGGGGGCCGTTTGTTTTTGAATCAATCGGTTCATGACGCGTCGCTGCGGGCGGTCGCGTTCATGTCGCGATCCTCTTGGCTGCCGCGACAAAGTCGCGACGCAGCGCTTAGCCGCGACATTAAGGCGAACCGGGGTGGCCGCGTCATCAACAGAACCCTTGCGTTTGCAGAAATTCATTCTATTTCATTCAAATATAAAGTCTGTTACATGCTCTAATTCATCTAAACAAGCAGACAATGCTTTCAAATCTTTCCTAACTACCTGGCTTACACATCAAATCAAATCAAATCATTGTTCCCTCCCACTGGCTGAAGTTTCTTCAAAGCTTCAACATATTCTTTGGCCACTTCGTCGTCTTCCTCCACCTCGGCTTGAATCACGCTCATCGCGCATCCCTCCCAGTGGACGACGGCGCTACGCATGTCGCGCTCGTCCTGTGCATCGCCTCTTTTCTCTCTTGAATAGGCGGGAAGTGCGAGAGAAGCGGAACCACCGTCCGGGCCGCACCGCATTGGAGGTGGCAGCGGTCCGGGTTGTAGGAAACTAGCCCCGTTGCCCAGCAGCCTCAAGGCAAGCCCAGCACGTTGAGGAAGGTGGATTGTCCGGCCGTGCATGAATCGAGGGCGCATGTCAAAATCCGCCACGGCCAGACTTCGGAGGTATTGGCGCCATGCTTGTATGCCCTTCACTTGAGCCGTTTTGCACCAAGCCCGAGTGCTCATGTGAAGTCGTCCGCCCACGTATGCCAGCGGGTGGTTCAGCATTGTCTTGCATTCTGTGTTCGGGTTCTCCGCCGTTCGGAATTGAAAATGCATCCCCATCCATAGCTCGAGGGCGATGACCGATCCATAGAAAGGACCCCCGAGTGCTGCAGAGGTCAGGCCAGCATATAGAAAAACCCAAGACGGCTTGCCCAATTTCATACCTTCGGAGATAGAATCAATGATGCTAAGATTGCCAAAGGAGATGGCACCGTCGGATTCCGGAAGAGTATGACGCCGCAAATGCATATGGCGGCTGCCTTGGCGATGGCGGTGTAGTTCGTGGTCTTCCGTTTGCACTGGGAAGTAATCCACTGAGCAATTGGAAGAGATGGACGTGCATACCACTAGTCATGGAGTAGAGATCATTTTTCTTCGTGGTAATATACGCCAAGATGCTCCATGAATTGATCTGCTCCACGGTGTAGGAAATTGCCAATTCTTCGCCCCTTTGATATCGTGGAAGGCCAAGCATGATCTCCAACTCTTCCAGAGGATCGTTGCTTCAAATTCAGGAAAGATGAACGAGTTGGTCTGTGGGTGCCATAATCCACCATGGCTGTGACGTCTCCCACACATGCACTAACTTGTTGTAGTTCCTGGCTAGCACGAAGACAGTGGACAGCCCCACTCCTTCAAGTGACCAATAGACGTGGGCGGCAGTAGCTCGAGCATGGGTACCAGCCATGGCATCTTTGAGAATCGCCGTTGGCCAGGGAGGATATGAGATGAAGAAGAGACATGAAGAACGGAGGGAAAAGAGGAGAAAAGAGAAGAGCAAAACAGAGCAAAGCAGAACAGTGCAGAAAGTTCAGAATCTCAGGAAGGAAAGGCACTTACTTGGAGCTCCGGGCGCGTGTAGATGTGCCCGGGATAGCGGAGAGTTGCTTCAGATCGGCGTACGTCTCCCTAGTAGCCTTTGGGCCGGAGTAGGGGGGGATATCTTCTGCAAAAGCTGAATAATTCCTCTTCATGGTTGCAAGAGAGGAGAAGAGAGCTTGAACTTGAAGAGCAGAGGATGCCAGGGGTTAGCTGCGGGATTAACACCCCCAACCCTCTATTTATGAAACCCTAAGAGTTAGAAACCCACTCTAATCCTGAAACTAGGTGTTAGGATAAGATTAGAAGAGGTTTAGGAGTCCTAGTGTTGGTCTAGGTGTCTTAGGATAAGGGTGAACTCCGGTTTCCTGGTCTTCCGAGCTCTGTCCGAGTCGCGACGCCGCGATCTGACGCGACCATGTCGCGACAGGGCGTTGCACGCGACATTGTCGCGGTCATCCCGGATGTCGCCTCTCTACCCGAGGGGTTGTTTCATCTCTGAGCTGTGTATATATGTTGTTTGATCTTGTGGTTTGTTATTTCATTGTGTTGTTCTTATAAAAAATTCAAAAAAAAAATCAATCAAATCAGAAATTCAGAAAATCAAGAGATTTTCGTCAGGTAAGTCAGGTATTGTATTTCTGTCCCTATTCCTCGCATTACTATATGGTATTCTCTATTATATCTTTTCAAGGACCGGCTGGTTCTCAATGTGTTCTGGGATTTGAGTTCCCCTTTACCAAAAACAATGATAATCTAGGTACACATTGTAATCGTTGGATAGGCCGTTGAGTTAGTTAAGCACGGGGACGATAGATCAGGCCTGCACCGCGGTTGTGGGTAGTCTCTTGACCCGTTCTTATTTGACTTAGCAATATTATCCTTGATATATTTTCTATTTTCTCTTTTCTTTGCATTCGCTTTGATGATTTTTTACTTTAGCAGCATGCATCATGTAGGACTTTGAGCTTTCCTGACTCATTCTTGACCATTGATGAGCTCTTGTTGAGTGCCCAATCATCCTTCAAATTCCAAACAAGAAATCCAATTCCACTCTGAATCGGAAGGTTTGCCTCCGAGTGAGTTGTTCCCGTCAGATTGACAAGAATTTCCCTGTCTGGATTCTTATCCATTATTCATCCTACTCCTTTGATCCGTTTTGGTTGCGAACCGCTCCCAGGACAGAGTCATGAGTTACCTGCCTGGCACGCACATGTCCTTCCAAAACGAAACCTGCAGGCCAATCGGCTAGGGTACCTCTCAATCGAGGGGTTGATCGTCCTTTTCTTTTTCCTCTCGTCCAGACTTGTGCTCTTCTTTGCATTCTACCCGAACAACCAACTCGGGCTTTCACGAAGATTCCAATTGCCTGTTAGTAAGATCGGGTGTCTCTTTACCTTGGCCTCCACTTTTCAGTCCACTCCTCGTCATCTCTTTCCAGTCACTTCATGACATCTCCACTCCACTTTCGCTTCGCTCCCTGCAAAGAGGAAGCCAAGGAGGGGCAATCTGTAGACACCCGTTTTGACTAATGGGTTGAACCACTTTTCTTGTTGTCTTAGTGGGCCCCTAATTGGTTACTCACCTTGAGCCATCATTTGCCTTGTTTTGAGCCCTTTAAGCCATTAAAATGCCTTGAAATCCCTAATTTATCACTTGAGAGAGTCCTTGGGGCATAATAACTCTTGTCCTATCATGTAGTTGGCTGATAATTCTCAAATAATGCGGATTATTGTCGCGACGCCTCGTGGCGCCGCGTCTCTAGTCGCGACAGTTCTGGCAGCCGCGACAGCCCATGCATTATCCATGCACGTGGGTAATGCTGTCGCGTCCACCCACACCGTCGCGTTTCTGAGTCGCGGTCTTACGATATGTCGCGACAATGACCGAATCTTCTGGCCTCCATAACTACCCCTATATCCTCCTATCAATGTAACTTAATCCTAGGGATTATCTCTGCCCCTTGGGGCGAGATTTCGGCCCTAGGGACTCTTGTGAGGATCCCTAAGGACTCTCCATCCGATTTTGATAGGCTTTTATCTCCCATTTTAATTTTGATCCATTTTGAAGAGATAATATCAATTATTCTCACTCCAAGCTCTATATAAGCAAGGGCCCCTCCTCAAGGACGAGGAGAGCCTCAATTACCACCCCGAAGGGCTGCCGAAATTTCCTCTCATTCATACTTAGCACCACAGCCTCTCATTTTGCCATTTTCCTTCACATTCCACTCTACGAAGCCACTCTTTTCACCATTAGCGGAGCGCGGAACGTGAAGAGGGCGACCCCGACGATCTCTGGAGTCCTTGCACATCCTCGGAGCTATGCCCACGCCAGGGAGTCGCCCCAATGGGGCTCATTCTTCTTTTCCTCTCTTTCCCCATTCCTACATGCATTTTGTATGTTATTTTAGATAGAGCACATCCACTATTCACCACGTTTTCCTACACCCATAGGGGTTTAAAACCACCCCAGGTGCGTTCCCACCATGATTCCCTATTTTCTTCCATCTTTAGAATATGTACTATGCTTAACGAATTCTAATAGGGTGTTTCTTTGTGATTTTCTTTGGTTGGCAGGCAGGCAGGTAAGATCTATGAGGAGCTGGTCTCCAGCGGCTGGAGGACGAGAAGAAGGTCCTTATTATTTCTCCCAATTCAGAGAACGCGACGGTCGAAGGTGACGCGACCAGAGACGCGTCGACATAAGCTGACGCGACATCAGTCTATCGCGGCGCCCATGGCGACCGCGACACCAGGTCTAGTTCTGTTCTCTCTCCTTTTCCTAGTTTAAGTCAGCCATCATCTCATTTTCATTCTTAGGCGACTTGCTAGGTGGCGATCACATCTATGTTTCCATGCTATTAGTCTTAGCATCCATGTTTGTGTCGAGGGGGGTACAATCCCTGTGATTACAGCTACCTTTGGAAACTCCATGGCTCATTGAGGCAAGCATGTAGCATTGGGAATAGTGGAATCATCCTTCCACTTCGCAAATCAAGCGTTTCCCCTTCAGTGCAATCAAGGGGGGGGTCAGAGGGATTCACCCTCCAGGAAATAGGCAATGCGCTCAGCTGAGGACAATCTTCAGGTTCTGAGCAAATCCGAGTAGTTCGGGCTGTGAATCGTGGCATCCAGTATGCCACGGAGTGGTTTACTGACGACATTTGCCTATAAGGAAATGTTAACACAATAGCAAATGTTCATAATAATAATTAAATATAGATTAGGACTAATCAAGATTAGCTCCCACTATTTTCGACAGACTGTAAACCTCAGATATACAGAATGGGGGACGCCGACGGTCTATAGGGAGATCGGAATCTTACAGACTCATAGCATGATCTTGTGGATAGCACAACAAACCATATTATGATCTGAAAGTGGTCAATCTTGACACTTGCAACTCTTGCAATATCCGTCTTATTTTGGCCCTGAATTTTAATGACCTTGTGGATAGCACAACAAGTCATTAAACCCAGTCAGAAAACAGTACCATCATTACGTACGAGCATAGATTTGGATGTAGCCCTTGTGGATAGCACAACAAAGCTAAACGGTCCTCTATCAGTTAAGGCATTACTATGCCATAGTTTAGTCTGTCATCAGATTTGCAAAGCCTTGTGGATAGCACAACAAACTTGCCCGATCTAATGACAATCCGAAACTATAATGATGGAGGGCCACGTAATTCATTCTTAATGATTACGCTACGACTTAAAATTTAAACAAGGAGGGATTTTGATATATTTTATCTTGGTCTCTATATCTGCGTGCTATTGATATATAGAATTTGGAATATCATATATTTAATTATATATATCATAGCACATTCCACAATATCATATATGAAGAAAAACGATGGATGATCATGGACTTTAACCTAGAGTGGCATTACCAGAGCCAGTTGGTAAAAGGGGGGGGGGGGGGAGGGGTCCGGCCGCCCGGGACCCGCGGGGGTCCGCCCGTGACTTACCCGCGGGCGGACCCGCGCGCGGCCAGCGGGGGACCCGCGCGGGGCACCCCCGCCGCCCGACAGGGCCCGCAGTGGCTGGGGAAACCCTAGCCGTCGCCCCCCACCGGCGCAGTGCCGGTGGGGCGCGGCCCTGCCGCCCTCCGCACCGCCTTCGCGGCCGCAGACGGCGCCGGCGGTGCCGGAAGCCGCCGCCCTCCGCCCCTACCAACCCCGAAAAACCCCAAAATAAAAAATGCCCCCTTATCTTGGACTGTCCAAGATGCATGGCGGCGGCTTATTGCAAGGGGTCGTGTGGCCTCTACAGAGGGCCAAACAACGCCACAGAGGTTCTTCGGGAAGCCCTTGGTACCTGGAACGATTTCCATGTACCAAACACAAAGTGCACATCTCATGTGCGACCCAAGAGCGAAGTAAAATTGGCGATTCATGCATAACGCAAACCGACGAAAAATGCATGAAATGACGATCATACGCCGATACCGACCGGGCCAGCAACTTGGCTCTGATACCACTGTAAGGAATCGATCGGGGCGCAGCGGAAATGCGATTTCCACAGATAGACATCGCTGCCGGTGGTCGGATCGAACAAAAACCGTGAACCCGCACACATGAAGATCCGATCTTTACCTTTGGGGGGTTGCGAAACTCTGGAATCCAGGGAGGAAGTGGCGCTGGAGGCGCTGGTGCTTCAAGCCGTTCAAGTGTCCGGCCTCTAGACGTATCCACGCGAGTTCCGGACGCAGACGGGATCTCCTCGGTCTCCACGCGTCTCCCGGATGTCAACTCCACCATGTGCCAGAGAGAGAAGAGAGAAGAGGTGGGGGCGCCCTGGAGAGAGAGAGGAGTGGGGCGGCCAGGGAGAGAGCCTGGAGCTTGGCCCAGGGTTTGACTCTCTGCTAATACTTATAGACACTGAGGTTTTTCACAAAAACCCAGTTATTGTCTATAACAACCATCCTGCCCAGTCTGCTCGAAACTCTATTGCGTGTGACCCTCTAGGCCCAAGTGCTAGTCCGTTTTCAACCCATTAAGTCCAATAACTCTTTATTGACTTATTGCAATTAATTAATATCTCATATTAATTAATTACACAATCAATTATCGTCTCACGATAATTGATCGGCTTCCAATCAAGTTGGGTGCCAAGCAACACCACTTGATCCTGGAAAGCATTGGGGTTCAGCAACCCAATCAAGGAACCTTTTTCCATCATCAGTTACCACGTGACTATAATCCTTCGCTCGCACAATGCTCCTGAGTGCACTTAGGGTATGGTCAACTGTCAAACCCTAATATGTGCACTCACCTGGTTAGATGCCGCGTAACAATATCAGAAAACTCCTTTTCTGATAAGTAGTCATGCCTGGCCAGGGACTATCAGGCATCTTTCCTTAGAGCATTCACTCTCTTATTACTGAGAGCGAGCGATCCCATGTTGACCACACAATCACCTTCGAAGGTATTCGCTAGATCCGAACACTTAACTGATTAAGACCTCATGGTTAGAGATCTATAAGTCAAGGTCAAAACCTAGAAGTCCACCAACAAGGTGTCCTTGGTGTCTCAGGTCTAAGGACCAATCACGCCACTGTGACAATGAATCTAGCTGGTTGACAGTTAGGTAACATTACCATCCAGTGATTCATAACGGATCAGTTCAGTGAACCATTCCCCAATGAGCACCTATAGATTCACCTTAGTGTCTCCACACAAGTGACTATGAGATCAGTCACCCTCATCATATGAGCAGGTGCAACCTGTACTAGTCTAACTGGATATCCGATGTCCTTCTCGAATATCCTCCGACTAGGAACAATTAAGAATATACGTTTAAAGGATATTAATCTCATGTTATGATCTCATCATAATTATATCCATTGCGTATATTCATGGACTTCATAATGAAACGGTAAACAAATTACACATAATGAATATAAAAGCCTTATTATTATCAAAGAACAAGATTGTACAAGTTATGATTGGCTTGAGGACACCATAACTAACACTCTTTACTTCGGCCCGATGCACGAAGGCGTCCAAGGTCGACATCTGTGCCAAATTGAGGAGTAGAACTCACTGATCAGCCTTCTTGGGGACTTTCTGAGAGCCTCCGCCTTCAGCTCCGCAGGGACCGAGGTCTGCCCCCAGCTGACCGGGTCAAGGAGTACCTTGATCCGAGCTAGCTCGGAATACTGCCGACGGGGGCGACGTCGAGGACTGAAGGCGCTTCGTCGGCCTCTCCTCGACCTCTAACTACGAGGCGGCGACCTCCGAGCTGTCCTCGTTCTCCTTCCCGTTGGGCCAAGCCTCGGATCTCTCCAGAGGACGTTTCTCAGGGCGTTTCTTGTCCCGCCGAGCTCGAGCGAGGTCGCCAGCGAGGAAGGCCCCGCCTTACCTGCGCGTAGGGGAGGTCACCTCAGCCATCACTACAGAAGAACCAGTCAACATGTCAGTAAGCATCAAGGAAACTAGAGGAAAAAATAGAGATGAGGAGACGATGACCTTCTGAGCCTTTAGCAATCAGCTCGAGCAGTGCGTCAGTTGGTTCAACCAGGTCGGGTTTTTCTGCTTCCCGTAGGTAGGAGAAATCCAAAAGCTCAGATTTGCTAAGCTTGGGCGGCCCAACGCCTTACTCCAAACGTCGACCTCTGACCACTCAGTCGGAAAAGGCCAACCAGAGGGGGAATACAAGAAGACGAAATTCCTCTTCCATCCATGAACGGATGATGGAGATGAGGAAGAATTTGTCGTCCTCCCCGGGCTGAGAAGTAAGCCAGTCGCCGAATGGCTTTACGGAGAAGCAATAGAAGAAGAGGCGAAGAGTTGGAGACACACTAGCCGATACACATACGGCCAGGAAACCGACGACTGAATGCCACGAGTTTGGCGCCAGTTGAGAAGGGGCAGCGCCGAGCTCAAAGAGCAAAGCTATAATAAAGGGTGGAAAGGGAAGCGCAAACCAGCACGAATCGCCTTAGACTATATGCAAACCCCCCCCCCCCCCCCTTCCAGAACGTAGTGGGCTCGAAAGTGTTTGTTAGCAAAGAACACGACATCATCCGAAAGGGAGCGGCTCAAACGTTTCCTAAACCAGCGGAATGTTACGGAGTTCGTCTCGCACCACGCGTCGACGACGTTGTCGGCCAGACGGCGATCCCCCGAGGTATGGGCAGAAAGGGGCGTGAGGAACGTAGCCCCCAGGTTGAACCTTCAAAATGAAGCCCATCTCTACCGGACCATAAACAAAGGTACCGATGTTCTGATCATATGAGGAAGGATCCTCACTATCCGTTCTAGAGGAAGACTCCCCATAAGAAGACTGCGACTGCGACTGCGAAAGGCTCATTGCTTACCTCTAGGGAGAGCAAGTAGGGTGAGCTGACGGCACGCCTACAGCGACGAGGTAAGGCACAGCATCGGCAGATCGCTCCGCAGTTGTGGGAATCACCCACAGGAAAGGGAGCCGGCAACCCCACCTCCACGATGGTCCGCCTATTTATAGGCTCGACTACTTGATCTGATCGAACGTTCAAAAGCGTGCCAAAAGTTCTGGACGAACAAGACATCGCCATGCGTCAGAAGACCGATAGGCGGGAGACGATCACCGGATCCTTAACGCTTGTCGCCTTTCGGATGGTACCATCATTAGCAGAGGGATCGAGGCAAAGGCGGCGATTGACCTCTCAAATCAGCCATAAAAGCGCATGAAGTGTGATATCCCACGCAACCTTCAGAATCATTATGTTAGAAATGTACTCGGAGTCAGCGCCAACGGACAACAAAATCGACCTCGGAATGCGCAACAACTGGCGTGTCAGTGAAGAAAGGTTAAGGAGATTGGTTTTGCTTGGCTTCTCCTTGGATCTTGTACCTTCTCCGACGAGAACCCAGGGGACCGATGATACTGGTCGACAGTCGCCAAGACTGTCGTCGGCGACATCTTCCGAGATTTGGCCATCTCGGCGTCGCTAGTGATTCATTCACTCACTAAGCATGGCATGTCCAGCTGGCCTTGCGCTCGTTGACCTCGCACGCTTAATATGGAAGGACTCGAAGATCCCGGGCCACGACATCACGCCCTATTATAGCCGGCAATCACTAGCTGTGATCCAGAGGGACTCCGGCGATCGCGCCCCCTACCTTGACCTTGAAGTTCCCCTTGGCATAACAAGGGAACCATGGATGCAAACAGAGGCAACTGGCAATCGCCTACCCCGCAAGGCTCCTCTATAAAAGAAAAGGAGACCCAATAGGAAAAAGGTACGCTATTCCTGGCACTGAAATTCTCTCTTCCAGTCTTCTACTTGTCTAACTTGGGCATCGGAGTGTCTTCCCACCGAGGTGACTCGGTGGTCTTTTGCAGGTCGAAGTTCCGTCAACCCTCGCCGACGACGACACGCCAGCCTCGGGGCCCATCCGGATTGACTCGGTCAATCCCCTTTGCTATAGCAGCAACAATAGTGATAATTGATATATATTATATATATAGTGAATTATTTTAATATGCAATTATAAATTTTATTATTTTTATCTTTGTGTTATACTAAAATACTATCTAAATTATAGATTATTACACAGGTATATCCGAGTATTTGTATCTACTATGAATTTGAAAATTATACATTTACAAAGATTAACTTTAATATCTAATTTTATTAGAATAAATATAAATTATCTAAATAATTATGAAGAATAGATGCAGAAATATCTGATGTATCCATTAATTTGCAGCCCGAACGGAGACGGTGGAGCAAGATTACTTCTCGTCGGACCCCCGAGACCATACACCCGCACGCCCTCGTCGGCACGTGCCACGGCAGGAAAAGAGAGACAAAGGAAAACGAAAGAAACACAGAAATGAGAAAACACCGAAGAAAAGTACAGAAAACCCCCTACTCTTGTTCCCCATTATTGTCCTCCTTCGTCCGCTCGCCCCCGCAATCCCCCGTTGCCCCCTTCTTTCACCGCTCTGCGGAGTCCAAATCCCCTCGGCTTCGCCGTCGACCCCTCCCAAATCGATCCCAAACATACCGATTTTACTGATATCAAGCTCGATTGGTCTGTCTATATAGCTTTCGTTGTCTGCTTCACAGCAGCTGCCGCTTCTTTCGCCTGCCCTTCTTCCTCCTCCATGGCGTCGTCGGGTTGCGCAGCGGGGGACGTGGGGAGGGCGGCGCAGTGCCGGAACAGCCGGGCGGCGACGCACCTGAAGCTGGTGTCCATCGGGATCATCTTGGTGACGAGCGCGGTGGGCATCTGCGCTCCCGTCCTCCTCGCGCGGGTCTTTCATGGGAAGCCCGCCTACGCCAGAGCGCTCCTCCTCATCAAGTGCTTCGCAGCGGGGGTGATCCTCTCCACCTCCCTCGTCCACGTCCTCCCCGACGCCTTCCAGGCCCTCGCCGACTGCCAGGTCGCCTCCCGCCACCCCTGGCGCGACTTCCCCTTCTCCGGGTTCGTCTCCCTCGTCGGCGTCCTGCTCGCGCTGCTCGTCGACGTGGCGGCCACGTCCCACGCCGCCGCCGCCGCCGACAAGAACCCCTACGAGCCCCTGCGATCGCCGGGGAGTCCAGATGGGAAGCCGAAGTCAGTCGAGGCGGCGGCTGCGGTGGCGGTGGAGCTTGGGTGCCACGGCGGACACCACGGCGGCGGCGGCGAATCGGAGGCGGACGCGATGGTAGGCGACGCGGAGGAGAGGGTGACGAGGCTGAAGCAGCAGATGGTGTCACAGGTGCTGGAGATTGGCATCATCTTCCACTCGGTGATCATCGGGATGACGATGGGGATGTCGCAGAACCAGTGCACAATCCGGCCGCTGGTGGCAGCGCTCGCCTTCCACCAGATTTTTGAAGGGATGGGTCTCGGCGGCTGCATCGCCCAGGTAAAAAAGAAAAAAAAACACAGCAGCACCCCGTTTCAACACCCACAGTTACTGCATTTATTCTCCCCCTTTTCTTCCTCTTCTATTCTTTTAATTTCCGTGGTAGCTATGGAAATCTTTATCCAGCCGCGACTTGCCGGTAGTTTTCTCCATGGAAGACGCGTAAAGAAGAAAACTGCGACTTCGCCTTCCATTCTGTGCAGGGAAATAATTTTGTAACACCATTTGGTAACACATTAAAGTAATATTACCATTAAAACGGTGCCATATCAGCAATTGAAAGGAGAGAGCCACATTTTGATTGGTGTGTTACCAGGTGTGTATCAAATGGTGTTATAAACCATTTTCCTTCCGTGCACCGCTGCTTCCTGCGGCATCCAAGTTTCTACCTTAATCTGTCACCCTCACCCCATGTCTGATCAAGAGAATTGGACCGCCAAGTGATCAGCACCTCACAAGCACGAAACCTTGTGCTTTCATGTCAAAGTTTTAACTAAATGGTATGGATCTGCCACTCTCATGTTGTAGTGGCATGTAGAATAAACTTTGATCAGGTGGAGGGCCTCGTGATAAGAAGATTTATCCGCCGCTTATTATGGTGGTAGTATTGTCTCACTTTGAAACTCTGTTTAAATAAATTCCAGTAATAAAAGTTAAATTAAGATAACTGGGTGTTAAAGTAAGATAAGATATACGTCCCGTTGGTCAAGATAAAAGTTATTCATTGATAACTCATTAATTACATATATTTTTATCATAAAAAATGTGTACTTTCACTTATACATGGATAAAATAATGCATTTTATTGTTCAAGTAGTTATCCCTTGACAATCTATCTAAATCATCCAAATTAAAAAAGAGATAAACATAGATAAATTATACATGAATAATTACCTAGATGCCCATATTATATTAATATAAAGAATTTATAAGTGGGTTTGCTGTTTGTGTCTCCTGTTTGAGTGAGGTGAAAGATTTTTTTAATTATCTTTGAAATGGTGAGGCGCAGATGAATACTTGGGATCCCACTCACTGCAAGGCTCCACTTTTCCCTTTCCCCTTCTTGTGCCAGTGGATGTGTAAATCCACGACATGGTTTATGGTTCCTTTGTGATGTGAGCTCTGGTGTCCAAGCCAACTGCCCTGCGCTCCACTCAAAGTGGTATCGTCCTTGTTTGTACCTTTCTTCCTTGTAGGACGCAACCGTAGGTGCTTCCAGTTTATGAGCCAAACTAAGCTGATATCTCAACACTTAAAAAGAGGATTGGTGGGAAACCACGTCGGCAGTTGATTGAAAGGGGTCCGAATGCGACGGATAAAGCAACCGATCCAGGGGCATATATTTGATTGTCCCTCGTATATAACCAGCAACATTGCTTTTCTAATGACATCTGGGGCCATTCATTGGGCACCCTGCAATCTGACTCATCCCAATCTAGAAAAAATAGCTTTTAATTGAGTAGTAGTTCGTATCTCACTTTTGAACAGGTGAAAACTGAGGCACAGTGCACTTATGATCTCTTTTCATAAGTGCACATCCTGCCTGTGGCATGCAGCTTTCTACATGCATACTTTAGGCCAACCACATTTGGAGTGCCCCAAGTTCTGCTAGATCCGAATCGGAGATCCATTCCACACATGGCAATCATTTCTGCTTAGGTTTGAACCCTTTCTTGGGGATGTGCTCTTTTTTTTCTGTTTTTTTTCTTGGACGATTCTGAGATGATATCTGAATGATTAGGCTGGATTCGGGATGGCGACGACGGGGTACATGTGCCTGATGTTCTCGGTCACGACGCGGCGGGCATAATACTGGGGATGGTGATCTTCCACTGACGGGGTACGACGACAGCAGCCCAACGCGCTCATCCTGGAAGGCCTGCTGGGCTCCCTCTCGGCGGGGATCCTGGTGTACATGGCTCTGGTGGATCTCATAGCCCTGGACTTCTTCCACAACAGTTGATGTCCTCCAGCTCCGGCTGCGCAAGGCCTCCTACATCACCTTGGTGCTTGGCTCCGCTTCCATGTCCGTGCTCGCCCTTTGGGCATGAGGCATCTGTTGGGATCTCTGTAGCACACAACATATGTTTATGCCAAGGTTTTTCCTTCGTGTGTTATCCATGAAACTGCGACAAAATCATTTAAAAGGAAGAGGGAAGAAAAATATGCCCGCCCATTTTTTTTGGTTTGTACGGAGTGGCTTCTTTTCTTCCTCCAATCGTGTGGGTGTTGGAATGTTGTTTTTGGGTTCGACCCGGTTTTGCTTGTTCTCTGTTTATTTTAATTCGAACGAACCGCGACAATCCACGTTGCTACGTTGTCGAGAATTGTGATTATCACTGGTTACAAACATGTATGTCGCCGATTCAGTGAAGTGGAAACGGACACTATTTATATGTGCATAGCGCCTCCACAAGCTGAGAGAAACGCAGCACGCGTTCAGTGAAATAAGTCCTGAACTGAAACTGAGAGGACTACTCTTTGGCTTGTTGGACCTCACAACGTCGAACTCAACACTTTGGGGTTTCTGGCAAGGGACGCCGAGCGAATGACGTCTCTTAAGTTGGTCCAAAGCCAACCGGCCATTGCTCACTTCGCAACGAAAAGACAGTATGTTGTTTGGCCAGAATTGCCTTCAAACACTTCGGTGACTTGCTCAATGCACCATTTTGCATCTACTTTCTCATGATATCTGGAAAGGCAGGCGCAAACAGAGCAACAAGCACAAAAATAGCTTCCATATCGCAAAACAGTACACTGTTCCTATAGTAGTGGACAAACACCAACGCTCGTCATTTAGCCGATTAAGCAAATCTGATAACACTGGTGTCTATTTTGTTATGGCCTGCAAGTTTGAACTTAAATTCATTATAGCACTCGCATCCAAATAATTGCCTTGCAAAAGAAGGGTCGTTCCAAGTTTTGAATCGTGTAAGCTGTGTCTACCAGCCGCTACGGACGACATGGAAGATTCCCCCAAAAGATTCTATCCACATGCCTGTAGAACCATCTCCTCCCTTCGCTCCAGAACACCAAGGGCCAGATCACCACCGCCAGCCCTACTGCAAAACCCAACTCCATCGGTATAAAAAGATTCCAGTTGGGTGCAGACGTGGGCTTCGAAGCTGCTGGAGAGTTGGATACTCTACCTGTAGATGAGCACGCTTTTGGCAGAGGCATCCCACATAGCCCGTCGTTCCCCTCGAAGGAGGCACTTGAGAACGTGCTCATCTGCCCGCCCTCGGGTATCTGCCCCATGAACTGTTATTGGAGAGATTCAGCATAGAGAGGAAGGAGAGTAGCCAAACCCGGAGGGATAACTCCGGAAAGATGGTTTCTTGAGAGATCCAGCGACTCGAGCAATGCCAACTTTCCAATGCTCGGGGATCGGCCCTGTCAATCCGTTAGAGGACAGGTTGAGGAGATGGAGGGATTTGAGCTGTCCCACCGCCTCAGGGATGATCCCATCGAATTGGTTATTGGACATATCGATGGAGGTGAAAATCCTCAGAATCTTCACCAGCGTCATCTCCATCCCCTTGACCGTGACGGTCACGGATTCCTGGTAATACAGGCGGGTGAGCTCGAGGAACCCGAACTTCCCGACGAGGCTGCCGGACTGCTCGTCGGTGGCCGTCATTGCTTTGCAACTCTTGAGGCACGCAGCCGGTAGAGGGCCACTGAACCTGTTTGAAGAGATGTCCAGGATCTGCAGCATGGAGAAGGAGGTATATTGTCACCATTGGGTATGGGTATGTGCCCGTGGAATCTGTTAGATCTGAGGACGAGGACGCGCAGGTCGGTGAGATTGCCCAGCCAGGAAGGAAAGGAGTCCTCTATCTGATTGTTCCCAGGTCGAGAACTTGTAACAACTTGCAATTGGATAGAGACTGTGGAACAGCTCCGACTAACATGTTTCCATTGACATTGAGCGTCCGCAGCTTGCAACGTTCCGCCGATTCCCCGGCAAGCTTCCAGAAAGCTGTTATCTCTGAGATTTAGTACGCGCAGATCGTTTACGCTGGCAAGCAGGCATTTGGGATCTGCCCAGTGAAGTTGTTGACAGAAAGATCAAGAACTTGGAGATATGTCGAGCTGCAAAAGTAACTGGGGATTTCCCCTACAAGAGTATTGTTAGCAGCCGAAAAGAACATGGTGAATGAGAGGTTCCAAACAATGTCCGAAGGAAATGTAGATGTGAACTGGTTGTTTGAGTAGTCGACAAATAAGTTTGAGGTGGGGGGAGAGGAATCTGCCCCCTCAGCTTGTTGGAATTGATATCCAGTACGATCAGAGCGCTGCGAGACAGATCTGGTGGGCTTTCGAAATTTTTCAAGGAGTTGTGGGAGAGGTTGAGATAGGCGAGACCGCCATTGCCCACGCTCCACAGCCAGTTGGGAACCACACCATCAATGAGGTTGTTGGAGAGGTCGAGCCTGCTCAATATTGACTGGTTTCTCAGGAACTCCGGGAACCCTACCAGATTGCACGATGCCAAATTCAGGGTGCTTACACGGGGAAAGGACATGGAAGAAGTGGCTTCGACAGTGAGCAAATTGTTGGAGAGATCAAAGATGGAGAGGTGGTTGAGGTTTGCAAATAAGTCTAGCCCCACCGTCCGTTCAAGCGGTTTGAAGCGAACTTGAGGATCTGGATACCCGACAGCTTAGCGACCGACTTTGGAAAGGAGCCATGAAGCTTGTTACTGCTCAGATCCACCGTCTGCAGTAGAGAGGCCTCGTCACTGAATTCTCCCAATTCCCCAGAAAGCTGGTTCAAGTTGAGCTGTAATGTCCGCAGGGCTGGAAGGCTGAAGAGCCATCCAGGAACTGGCCCAGTCAGAGAATTGTTCTGGAGGTTGAGCTCCATTAGATTGGTAGATGAAGCAAACGAAGGGATGCGCCCGCTGAAATTGTTGGCAGAAAGGTCGACGAAGACCAGCTGCGTGAGATTTGCAAAGGAAGCGGCAGCGACCCAGAGAAAATGCAGTTGGAAAGCCTGAGGGTCTTCAGAAACTTGAGGTTGCCTATGGAATCTGGTAGGCTTCCGGACATGTTCGTCTCAAAAAGCCACAAATTTTCAAGAATCCTGTCGTCGGGGAAGTCCGGTAGATGCCCAGAGAGAATTGGATTCTTCGACACATCCAGATTTTGAAGGCGAGGGAGCTTGAAGATGCCCCCTGGAATCGGTCCGCGGAGGCCGCAATAGCTCAGACGGAGATAGCTTAAATAGGATAAGTTTCCCAAGAATTCCGGTAGCTCGGATGAAAGATTGTTCTGGTTTAGGCGGAGGATAGTTAGGTTGGTGAGCTTGGACAAGGAGGAGTCGATGGGCCCCGAGAGCGAGCACCCTGCCAGGTCGAGCTCGCGAAGGCTTGGAAGGGACGACGACAAGGCTGGACCCCACTCATGGCCGCCGGCGGAGATGTTGACTCCACGGAGGTAGAGCTCTTGGAGATTGGTGAGGTTCCCGACCAGCGCCTTGAGATCGGGGCTCTTCAGCCGCAGAGAAGAAGTCGAGCATATGCCATAGGCAGAGAGATCCAGCGAGACCAAGCTCCTCAGGCGAGAGATGCCGGCAGGGATCACCCCCCGAAGCCGGAATCCGAGAGGTTGAGGCGCGTGAGGTTACTCAGCATCTCGAATCCCTGGGAGGGAAAAGCTTCGGGATCCAACTGGTTGCAGGATAGATCGAGGATGCGGAGGGAGGTGAGACTAAACAGAGCCTGGTCGACCTTACCCTTGATGTGAAAGTGGCTGAGGTCGAGGGTGCCGACCCTACCCGACGTCGCGTCGCAGGAGACGCCCACCCAACCTCGGCAGCAGTCCGTGCCCGGCCTCCAGGAATGGAGGGGATCGGAAGTGCTGTTGCCGCGGAGGGCAGAGACCGTGAAGCCCTGCTTCAGATGGAGCAGTGCGTCCCTCTGTTCCGCGGGGCATTGGGCGGAGACCCCGAGCTGACCACCAGAGAACGCCCATGAGAGAAGGAAAAGGAGGCGGAGGCCCTGGCATGGGATGGATAGCAGTTGGCCTTTATTACGGCGGCTCAGCGGCTGCCGAATGTTACAATAATCGTGAGGCCGACTGTTGAACGGCCACGAAGCTTTAGGATGCTCATCCATGATGAAGAGACCAAAGATTGGAGGAGGTGGTGAGGAAGAAGGAAGGGGAAGGGCCAAAGATTTGAGAAAGGTTAATGGATGAGATCGCTGGCGGGTCGGAGGACAGGAGCGCAGGGAAATCGAGCAGATATCGACGTCAGAGAACAAAGTGCAGAGTTTGGAACTGCACCGGCGACGCTCGACCATGTCAACGACGGCAGCTTTTGCCGGGAAATTTTCCATGGACGCGTGTCGCGGATGCCACGCAGACATTCGTTCTGGTTGCTCTTCAAACATTCTGCGCTAGACGTGTAACTGTGTAAGAACCCTCGCTGTACGGGGGTTCGTGTCCGTTTTGCGTCGCGTCTCGAGCTTTTCCTTTACCGACGAGTGGGGCGGGGGGAGAGAAACTACAAGCGACGACTGGTGGATAAGATTCTTCGTGACGTCACCTGTCTGTCTTACATTAATCCTCGACTCAAAGTCAGCAGTTCTCAGTCTTATGGGTTGACGTGTGACGAGGGGTCAAATATGTTCCTGTCAAATCTTAATTGCGGGATTGTCGGGAACACATCATCTTGTTGACCGGTGATGCCCGAAGCATAGATAATTTGAAGCAGCATTTCCCAGTGGCGTTTGTGCGAAAATACTTGCCAGTTGCAACATGAACGCTTGCACAGTTGGTGCCAAGAGAAGCACTTGGTGCAAACTCCCCATGGGAGTTTGCATCCACGTGGGTGCAAACCACACCCCCATTGGGGGTGGGTTTGGCCGCTGAGTTTGTTGCAAACCGTCATGTGGCGGTTTGCAACAAGACTTACCGTGGTGCCAAAATGGTTCAATCCAGTTTTGCCTGACATTAGCAAGTCTGCGGTAGAGAGGCTACTAAGGCACCTCGCTCTTCCGGATATGCTGAGCTTGGAGCTTTGTTTGCATATATTTTCCACTTATGCAACAAAAGTTGGGAATAATAGGATAAGGGCAATATTTGTTGCGTATGAGAACTTAAGAGATCTTGTGACCTCATAGTATTTGATACGGAGATTTTTCGGTAGGTCGGCCTTAATCCCGACGATGGCCGACCTCATTAAAGACAAGTCGACAACCATCGTAGGTAGAACATTAGTCAGCCGACGTTCATGGTCGGACAGTATGACCTCTTTGCTCTTTGGGGCCATCTCCCGTTGCTCGGTCGAGGACGATCTCGAAGGTCGGCCGTGGCCGACCTTGTGCCAGACATGCTTGCACTTCCCCCACAGCGATCCTCCGACGATTCAGATCGGAAATATCATCAGCTCTACTCCTCGGGCTGACTTCTTAAGATCGGCTACGAACTCCTCCTCAGAAGATGCCGACGTTGAGCTCGGCGCACTCGAAGTGCTCCCCGGAGTGTTGGTCACGTGGCGAACGAGACGAATAAAGTAATGTCCGAAGATCACGGGATTGATAACCTCGGTAGTTAAGACCACGATCGCCATGATCTGACAGTACGTGGGCGACGTCCAATCCGGCTATAATCACGGAAACCCCAACGAGATTAGCGGGATCGTCCATCTCATACACAAGTATCCTAGCACTATATAAGAGGCAGACACTCCACAGGCGCATGTACGCTGTTCTACCCTAGGCTAGGCCATTCTGCTCGGCTAGCGACTGACAAGAGCATCGGAGTGTCTCCCCGCCGAGGCCACTCGGCAGGCTTTGCAGGTCAGTTCGGGAGCTCGGAACCAGCGTCACACGTCGGCCAAGCGCGCCTCAGACAGGATCGATCGGCTTGGTCGTCTCGGCTCACATTTGCGCGAGAAGCACCTCAGCGGTCACCTCGGCGTGAGCCGACCTATGTTGCGCTTACTGCAACATTGGCGCCGTCTATGGGAAACACTACTAAAGGTCAGTACAGTTTTCCCCACACCCCTTTAGTTGAACTCAACTAATTGCAGAAACTGAGAAACCCCCGAGGCATCACCTATGATCGACGAGGGGGGCCGACCAGGAGTATGTAAGGTTACACTGGCAAGTTTGTCCAGTGGACAGTTAAAAAGGGGCACATGACGAGGCTCGAAACATCGTCCTGGATTATTCCCCTACTTTTTCCTATAGATCTCGCACAACTAGCTCAAATGCCCAATGGTCGCCTAGGACGCTGGTCGACAACTTTTACTTCATGTATCCTAGTCATATCGTATCGCTTACGGAATTCTTAGAGTTGTAAACTCGTAATGTGATTAAGTCCTCGTCACGAGGTCGGCAAGTTGTTTGATGAACAGGTCGATTTTCTCAAGAACGGTATTCGTTGACGAAGTCGATTGTGATTGGCCTGCATGATATAACTATGATTGAATGATTGAAAAGAGGCGAGTCGCTTTATAGCATCGACCTGATAATGCGATAGCAGCACGTGAGACGTGGACGTCGTAGTTCCAGACGAGGTCGCTTCGGCACTCTCCTGGAACTGAGAGACGACATCTGACGTGAATTGAAGGCGTGGTCGCTTCGACACACGTGAGACGTGGATGTCGTAGTTCGCTGGACGAGGTCGCTCAGGCACTCTTCAGGAACTGAGAGACGACATCCGACGTGAATAAAGGAGTGGTCACTTCGGCACACGTGAGACGTGGACGTCGTAGTTCGCTGAACGAGGTCGCTCAGGCACTCTTCAGGAACTGAGAGACGACGTCCGACGTGAATTGAAGGCGTGGTCGCTTCGGCACACGTGAGACATGGACGTCGTAGCTCGCTGAACGAGGTCGCTCAAGCACTCTTCAGGAATTGAGAGACGACATCCGACGTGAATTGAAGGCGTGGTCACTTCGGCACATGTGAGACATGGACGTCCTAGTTCGCTGAACGGGTCGCTCAGGTACTCTTCAGGAACTGAGAGATGACATCCGACGTGAATTGAAGGCGTGGTCGCTTTGGCACAAGTGAGACGGGACGTCGTAGTTCGCTGAACGAGGTCGCTTAGGCACTCTTCAGGAACTGAGAGACGACGTCTGACGTGAATTGAAGGCGTGGTCGCTTCGACACACGTAAAACGTGGACGTCGTAGTTCGTTGAACGAGGTCGCTCAGGCACTCTTCAGGTGTAGAAACCCGAAAAAAATAATACTTAAAATTTCAAAATAATAAATTCTTTAAAATGAAATAAAAGAAACATACGTACCATTATCGTATGTGCACAAATACATCGAAAAATTCCTTAAAAATTATAAATCAACCCTAGACATTTTTCCTAAGTGTTCCACGAAGAAATTCGTGCAACGAAAAATTAGATTGGCCAATCGTATGTCACAATGTGACTAATTATCTAAATTAGGAAACTAGGTCGGAAAACCGTTAACACGGAAAAATAACGCGCTCGTAAATTCAACGAACATGTCGGAGAGACTTCCAACAGCATGTAATGATACCATTATCGGACTTGGACCAATGGACCTCCCATAGCCCAAGAATAAAGTCAAGTAAGGACAAATATAATAATAATAATAATAATCTTGAATAAATTGGAAGATGTAAAGGAAAGGTAAATAAATAAAACCCATTTAAAAGAAAAGAGTAATGGCTTTGCTATATTGACCCATTAGAATTTAGTGGGCCAAAATAGGATTTTTAAAGAAGAATAATAAGAAAATACCCTAAATTCGGAGTTAATTATATCATAATTGGAAAGGGGTTATTAAAGCAATAAAAGTGGCAATTATAGTTAGAATTGGATTCCTAAACCTACCCCATATAGTCTAGCACGGATTTAGATACTATCCTAACCCAATTAGAGATTGGAAAGTAAGAGAGGAAAGGTGGAGTTAAGAAATCTCGGAATTAAGAGGAATTGAGTAGTAGTAGGAATAGGAACTTGTGTTATATAAATACACCTCTTAAATCCTCATGGCCGACCCTAGCTCGTGCAAAGGGGTTCTTGGACGTGGAGAAGAGGCCAAGGAGGAGGAGAAATCGAGGAGAGAAGATCCATCAAGCTTCTTCCTTCGTTCTTGGAGTTCTAAGCCCTAGAAGATAAATCGAGTCAAAGGTAGGCATTCTCATAAGCAAAACCAAATTAACTCGTCTGTAGGTAGTTCCAATCACCAGGAACAAAAGCCCTATTGTTTCATAATTTTTCATCGAGCCAATCTTTTGTTCTTGATTTTTGAAGTTCTGCATACTGTAGACACCCGATTATGACTAATGGGTTGAACCGCATTCTTGCTATCTTAGTGGGCCCCTAATTGGTCACTCACCTTAAGCCCATCATTTGCCTTGATTTGAGCCCATTAATCCATTAAAAATACTTTGAAATCCCGAAATCAATCATTTGAGAGTCCCTAGAGGAATATGATCCTATTTTATCATGTGGTTAGAGAGAATAATCCAAGATAACCGGCTTCATGTCGCGAACATCGTGGAGCCGTGCGACTATGGTCGCGACGGGTTGGGCCGCCGCGACAGCCGATGCATTATCATGCACGTGGGCAATGTGTCGCGTCCCCCCGCACCGTCACGTCTCTAGTCGCGACCCTATGATCTGACGCGACAAGGAACGAGATCTCTGGCCTCCGTAACCACATCCTATTTATCCTCCCATGCACTTTGACTTTGGTCTATGAGGGTTATCCCGACACCTTGGGCGGATTTTTGCCCTAAGGACTCTCTAAATCCCCTAAGGACTATACACCGCTTTTTGATAGAGCTTTATCCCACATTTTTAATTGGTAAACCTTTTGAGGAGATAATACCTAATTTCCTCATCCAAGCTCTTATAAGGAAGGCCCTCCCTCCCCCATGGCGAGGGGAGCCTGATGATCACAACGAAGGGCTACCAAAATTCCCTCTGAACTAGAACTTGCCAAGCAGCCACTCATTCCCTTCATTCCCTTCACATTACACTATCACAAACTCACTTATTTCACCATCACTGGAGCAAGAAAGGGAGGAGGGGCGACTATAGCAAATATTCTGGACCTCTTTGCACATCATCGGAGCTGCATCCACGCCAGGAAGCGCCCTAATGGGGCCATTCCCTTTCCTATCCCTCTTTTCTATTTCTACATTGGAATTTTTATGGTTCTTTTAAATTAGACAATCTGTTGCCCAGCTAGCTAGCCCAGAGGGGGGTGAATGGGTTATTAAAACTTCGATCTCTGATTAAAACCTGTTTACTGAAAGGATTGCACAACTTAATAACAAGGTTAGAGTTAGAGCAAACAAGACAACAATCACAAAACACATCCACAAGACACAAGGATTTTTATCCTGGTTCGGAACTCCTCTCCACAGGAGACCTACGTCCAGTCCCTGAGCAATACCTCAGGATTTACTACCAAGGGTACAATCCCCCTTAAGGATCCTTACACCCAGCCTCAACTGGTCTTCCTTCAGCCTGAAGGGAACAACAACCACCCTGGATACCACCAGGTCTTCCTTCGTCCAGAAGGGAACACAACCTAATAAGAAAAGGGTGTGGAAAACAGGCTTCAGACTCTAGCTTGACCAGCTACACACTGAAGCTCCTAAGCCCCGAGAGAGAAAGAGATTTAACAAGGTTTTTCTCTCCAAGGACCACACAGGCTCTTACAAATGAGAAGATTCCTTTTGAGCACAGAGAGCTAAGAGCTTAGAACAAGGTTGGAGTGGAAGCTTCGCTCTTCTTCAAAGTTCTAAAGATCTAAGAGATGGATTTCTTTCTTCTTCTAAAATCAAGCGTTTGTGCACACTCTTTTCCGTCTTGAGTCTTCTATTTAAACTGCTGATTCAAATTCGAACGTTGAAGTGTCCGTTGTCTCTTATCCTTGTGTACGTTAGACTGGTCACCAAGGAAGCTTCTGATCGTCAGTCTTTTATCCTTGTGTACACGCCAAAGAGATGTCATAGAACTTTGTATCTTGTGTCCAATGTTGTCCAGATGAGTCTTGTCAGATATCTGTAAGCATATCATCAATAAATAGAAGACAGCTAAGACTGCTGTCTATTGTTAGTTGAGATGGAACAGATATTGCAGTATATAGCAAAGCTCCTTTCTGTCTAAAAAAGTACGTAGACAGAGTAGCATAGAAATGGAAGATATTGTCTGCATGCATGGGAGATACGATCAGAGAGCATTTAATGCATAGCAGTCAACGGACAAGATATGACTTTGACTTTTCAACGCTATTAAAAGGCATTATACTGATGCATCAAGAAATTCGATAAAAAGAATCTTGCTGACTTATGAAATCGTTATGATTATAGCAAGTTGTTATGAACTGTAAGGAAATCGATGTGATAACTTATGAAGTCGTTACAACAAGCAGGTCGTTGTGAGTTCTGAAGAAATCGTTACAAGAAATCGTTATGACTATCGAGTTGTAAGGAAATCGTTACACGAAATCGTTATGACTATCAAGTTGTAAGGAATCGTTATACGAAATCGTTATACAAGCAAGGCGTTATGATCAGTGAAGAAATCGTTATGAACTCTAAAGAAATCGTTATGAAGTCTAAAGAAATCGTTATGACTATAGAGTCGTTGCGAATTCTAAAGAAATCGTTACGAGGTCTAAAGAAATCGTTATGACTATAGAGTCGTTGCGAATTCTAAAGAAATCGTTACGAGGTCTAAAGAAATCGTTACGGCTAGAGAGTCGTTGCGAGTTCTAAAGAAATCGTTACGAGGTCTAAAGAAATCGTTACGGCTAGAGAGTCGTTGCGAGTTCTAAAGAAATCGTTACGAGGTCTAAAGAAATCGTTACGAGGTCTAAAGAAATCGTTACGGCTAGAGAGTCGTTGCGGTCTAAAGAAATCGTTACGATATCGATTTGTTTTGAGTTTTCCGGTCAAAGAGGAAATCGTTCTGCTTATCAAAGAAGTCGATACAAAGACTTGGATAGAAGTGATGAGACTTACCAGATTGTCTTGAACTTTCATTTTTCTTTTATTTCCTGTACTAAGGCTCAAGTAATCCATTAGTGTTATTTTGTTAATCATCAAAATTAATATATAAATAAATGGAAATATTTATTATGGGGACAGTTTGGTCATCAAATCCCCCTTTTTGATGATGACAAAATATACTAAACATCATACAAAAAATGAAATGTTTTTCAGATTTACGTTAGTTGTCTCCCCCATTTTGTCATTAAGCAAAAAGATAAGCGGTGAGACAAAGAAGAGAGAAAGATTTATATTAGGATGGAGAAAGATAATAGAGGAGATAACAAGGAGGCATGCTGTGAGACAACAGCCCATGCCTTGATCTCAAGATCCTCAAAAATTTGCAGAAAAACGCCAGAGGCAACTGAGAAGGAGGGTCCCATGGAAGGGATGTTCCTCTGAATGTAGAGTTGCCTTTGCTGCTCTAAGAATTCTCCATACTGAGTTTTGTCCAAAATGAATCTGAAGTAAGTACTCTTACCAAAACTGGCCTATGGAGAAATCTGTCCAAGGAAATTGGATAGTGAATTTGTTGATTTAACAAATCCTGCTTTAAGGCATAGAAAGCAGAATATCTAGATGCCCATACAGCATAGATCTCTGGTATGGGTGCGATGGAGTTTAGATCCATAAAAGCTTCTGCAGAAAGAGCAGGCTTCCTCTGACTAACAAGATCTTGATTGATGGCTTCCAATTGCTGATAAGAGGCCTGATAGAGAAGCTTCCATTCTGATGAGGTGAGTCTTTCACACTCAGAAATGAGTGGAGCTAAGGTCTGAGAAGACATGCGGCCAGAGTGATATTCTCTGAAGATGAACCGCAAAAAGGAAGGAGATCTGCCCTGCTTGGCTGACATCCTGCCCATCTGTCTTGCAAAATATCTAGAGCATGAGACCCAGCATCTGAATCAAACACTAAAGAGTGCAGCTTCGGCAGAAGAACTGGAAAATCAACCTTGAAAGAGACAAAGTCTACTTTAAGAGGAAGGTTGAGAGGGGTTTCTGATTTCAGCACAGTAATCTGCGAATGGAACTGGCAAAACTGAACTTCTGGAATTTTGTTCAAGTAACAGAAGTCACTGTACAGCTGAAAGGCTCTGGCAATGCGAATTTCCTTCAAAATGAAGGATCCCCAAGAGTTCTTGTGCTGGATGATAAACCACTCAGAGAAGGTGAGGTGAGCTCTGTGAGTGAGGGATTCGGCCCTTGCAGTCAGGTATTTTGCATACTGAGCCTTATTTCCTTTGATAGCTGCCCACTGATCTTCAGTCTTGAACTCAGTGCCCTCAAGGATTTTGGATTTGAAAGCTTGAGATATCTGAGTAAAAGGAAGAACAATGTCCAGGTGTTCGGATAGGTTGAGAAAAGGAATACCATAAATGGTAGAAAGAATGCATTTCTGGAGGTATTCTTTGTAGATAGGTCTTCTCTTAGGATCAAGGGTAAGAGAGTACCATAAAGGAGGGTATAGAGGAACAGAAGGAGTGCTTAGAGATGAGGAGGTTTTTCTCTTTTTCAAGGCAGGACTGGGAGGGTCAGTCCTGTGAATGTGAGAGGCTGTGGAAAGAATGGTGAGGAGGGTGTTCCTTTCAAAATTGTCTGGAACATTGGTGTCAAAGACACCAAGAGGCAGAGGTTTATCTGGAGGAAAGATAACAGAATTAGGAGGAGTAGGAGGATAGAAAAAATGTTTAGGATTAAAGGAAGAGGTTGGTTGAAGAGGAGATGTTTGAATTTTAATAGGTGAAGGTTAGGAGTTAATGAGGATGGAGCTGAGATGTGAGCTGGAGTAGGAGAGAGGAGGGTTGAGATGAAGTAGAGGATGAGGAAGGTTGGGTGCGAGGCATGGGATGTTTTATGGTTGGTGGAGCAGGAGGTGCAGTAGAAGGAGATGAAGGTGTGGAGAGGGTTGGAGTGGCAAGAGATGAAGTATCAGGGGCCTTGGAGACTGACACTGGCTCTTTCCCTTTGGCCTGACTCTCTCTGACTGCTGGAGAGGGTCCTGAAGACCCTGAGGCTGCCACTGGTCCGGGTAACCTCACGACTGATGGCCCTGATGGCCCTGACCCTTGAACTGGTGGCCCTGTTGGCCGAGAGACTTCTGCTGGAGGCCCTGGTGGCCTAGGAACTTCAGCTGGACTGCTCTGAGTGGGTGCAGGAGGGACACCACTAGACCTTGAAAGATTAGCCAGCAAATTCTTCATATCAGACATCTCTTTATTGAAATACCTCATTGCATTTCTTATTGAAGATACGTCTGAGGAAGTTGAAGCTTGATTAGAAACAATGCCTTGTATGCTAGACTGGACTGATGCCAAGATCACTCCTTGGGCTTTAACATAGCCATAACAGGCTTCAAGTTCACTTTTCTAGGGCCCTTCCTTGACCTTCTGTGAACAATTCTCTTCTGCTTACCTTGATGAGTGACAGGCTCCTCAAGATTTATAGTTGTACTTGGGCCTTCACTAACATCAACCATGGCTGGAGCTGGAATTTCCTGAGTAGGTGCAGCTTTCTCAGGAAAAGCTTCATTCTCTGGCTTTCAATCTCAGCTTGCTCCCCTGAATGGGAGCAGGGACTTCAATACTTTCTGCTCCCCCTGAGCAGGAGCTTCTTCCACGACAACTTTCTCCAAGTGGCTTCTGCCACTGATTCAGACTTCAGGATCAACTCTACTTTGCTCCCCTTGGTTAGGAGCTTCTTCCATGACCACATCTTGTTGAGTACCTGCTTGTACCTCAACATCTGCAACCGATTCAGACTGAACTTCAGTATGGCCTGCTGCCATAACTTCTTCATCAGGTCCACCTGCCTTAGAAGAGACTGAGATGGAGGGAATGGAATCCAATACCTCTCTTAAAATAGAGGCGACTAAGGTGGTGGGCAAGGAATCTGCCACACCAGCTGCACCCTCTTCCAATTGAGCTTCGGATTGGCATCCCACAGCTGACTCTACTGGTTCTTGCTCTGCTTGATTTGCTGCTGCTTGCTCTGCTGATCTGCTGCTGCTGCTCTGCTGGATCTGCTGCTGCTTGCTCTGCTGGATCTGCAATGATTGCCTCTCCCTCAGCCACAGAAGTCTTTGACCACATTCCATCTACCACTGAGAATCCACTTTTCTTCAGATTTCTGGACCTTAGACTGGCCCATCTTTTCAGCTACTGCACCTGACAAATCTACTCCAAAGTGCTTGAAAATCTTGGTCAGTAGATGAGCATACGGAAGGGAAACATTCAACTTGCTCTTTGTTTCCCATAACTGAGCATGTGCAAACATCATTCGCTCAATCATCACTGCGGCCAGGTTTATCTCTTTGTTCTGGATTGCCCAGAACATTATGTCCGAATCTGCCCTAGTGCATGAAGAAAAGGTAGCACTACGAGGTACTAAGATTTGGCAGACTATAAAGTGAAGCAATCTATTGAATGCGGACATCTGATTAATATCAAGCTTCCCATCCTTTAACTTAAATCCTGGACCGATAATCCCGAGACCTTTGACTTCATCATTCACAGAGTGAATGCCACTAAATCCAGAGGTCTTCACTCCAAACAAATCACGCAAAAGCTCATGGGTTATTCTGATTTGGATGCCCTTGACAGAGGAAACAAGGGACCCATCTGCTTCTGACTTCAGACAAATGTAGAAGGCTTTTACCAAGTCCGGGTAGCTTACCTCACTGAAGGTGACCACATCCATCCACTGCAATCTTCTTAGAGTATCAACTAGCCTGGCCATGCCATTCTTCTCAAGATTCTGAACATCCACTGCCTTATTTCCGCAAATCTTCGTCTTCACAAACGTAAATCTTTCTTGCTCCCTTGGGGATAAATACTCAGCACTGTAGCCCCAACACTTCCGGAGATCAACGGAGCGGCCATGGGTGCAGAGAAGAAAAGATTCTGGAAGGGAGGATGATGGAAGGGACGGAAGTTCTCGAAGGAATTCTTCGCGGGAAGAGAAGAAGGCTTCGAAAGTTGCAGAGAGTCGATCCCAAAATCGTTAGGGCATCGGCTTTGGGTGAACAGATAGAGGATAAAAAGGGTAAAGGTAGAAGACGAGTCGATCTCAAAGCGATTTGGATAAAATAATATTACTTTATTGAACGGAGGAGCGCCAAAGGCGGTAAAGATAGAAAGCGACAAAAAGATTTGACAAGTCAAACAACTTTCCACACAGAAGCGGTCAAAGCATATAGATAACTGAGTTTTGCTTAACTTTAACGGAGAGAGAACTTTCATTTAATCTGAAAAATTTATATGTCAATAAAATCACAGAAATTCTTTCACAAATTGCACATCCCTAGTTCCCTTCTAAGAGATGTAAATCTCTCTTCAGGTAGGGCTTTTGTGAAGATATCTGCCAATTGACCATTTGTATCTATAAACGAAATTTCTAAATTACCACTAGCTACATGGTCTCGAATAAAATGATATCTTACCTCAATGTGCTTCGTCCTTGAGTGTTGAACTGGATTTTTGGTGAGGTTGATGGCACTTGTATTATCACACAATAGAGGAATTGATTTGATGTGAATGCCGAAATCTTCAAGTTGTTGCTTTATCCAAAGAAGTTGTGTACAGCAACTTCCAGCAGCAACATATTCCGCCTCAGCTGTTGATAGAGCTACTGAATTTTGTTTCTTGGATGTCCATGATATTAGGCATCCTGCAAGAAACTGACAACATCCACTGGTGCTCTTTCTATCTACTTTGCAACCAGCATAATCAGCATCTGAATATCCTATTAGATTTATCTCACAAGATAGGATACCAGAGACCTAAGTCATGAGTTCTAGCTAAATATCTAAATATTCTTTTACAGAATTAAGTGAGACTCTCTAGGGTCTGCCTGATATCTAGCACACATGCATACACTGAACAAAATGTCTGGTCTACTGGCAGTTAAGTAAAGTAATGATCCTATCATACCTCGATAATTCTTTTGATCTACCCTTTACCTTTTTGATCACTGTCCATTCTGGTTGATGTGCTCATTGGAGTTGATAATGGCTTTGCATCTTCAAATCCAAATTTCTTCAACAGCTCTTTGGTGTACTTTGCTTGACAGATATGAGTGCCATCCTTCCCTTGCTTGATTTGCAATCCAAGGAAGTAGCTTAACTCCCCCATCAAGCTCATTTCGAATTCTCCCTGCATAAGCTTTTCAAAGTACTTGCAAAGAGATTCATCAGTAGATCCAAAAATAATATCATCTACATAGATTTGTACAAGAAGTATATGTTTAACCTTAGATTTTATAAATAATGTACTATCTACTTTACCTCTAGTGAAACCATGATTTAATAAGAAAGTACTGAGCCTTTCATACCAGGCTCTAGGAGCTTGCTTTAAACCATATAAAGCCTTATGTAGTTTAAATACATGATTTGGAAATTCAGTGTCGTCAAAACCTGGAGGTTGTTCAACATAAACTTCCTCCTTGATGAAACCATTTAAAAAGGCTGATTTGACATCCATTTGAAAAAGTTTTAAATCAAGTGCAGATGCATAAGCAAGTAAAATCCTAATGGCCTCAAGTCTAGCTACAGGTGCATAAGTTTCATCGAAATCTATGCCTTCCTCTTGGGAGTAGCCTTGAGCCACCAATCTGGCTTTGTTCCTTAAGATTATTCCAGACTCATCCAGTTTATTTCTGAACACCCACTTGGTGCCAATAACTGAATGATTGGATGGTCTAGGAACAAGTGACCATACTTGGTTTCTCTTGAACTGATTTAGTTCATCTTGCATGGCTAATATCCAAGATTCATCAGATAAAGCTTCATTGACTGTCTTAGGCTCTACTTGAGAAACAAATGCTAAATAGTCGCATGGAATTACATTACCTCTAGTTCTTACCCCTACAGATGGATCACCAATGATGTTTTCAGGAGGGTGATCTTTCTGATATCTCCATTCCTTTGGAAGATCTTCATGTTGGATTTCTGTTTGCTGCAGTTCTTCCAGAGTTGGATCCTCTTTGTCCTTAATTGAAGTATTCTTTAATTTTTCGGACAAGTCATCTGCATCATCAATGTCACTAATTTCTTCCTTTTTCAAGGAAGGGTTAGATTCATCAAAATAACATGTACTGATTGTTCAATCAATAAGGAACGTTTATTGAAAACTCTATAACCTTTGGGTTTAGAAGAGTACCCCATGAAGATGCCTTCATCTGATTTGGCATCCAACTTACCAATGTCCCTTTTTCCATTGTTATGGATGAAGCAAGGACATCCAAATATTCTGAAATGGCTAATCTTTGGCTTCTTTTCTTTGTAGAGTTCATAAGACGTCTTTTTCAGAATTGGCCTGATCATCACTCTATTTATGATATAACATGCAGTGTTGATAGCTTCGGCCCAGAAATATCTTGGCAGATCATATTCTGACAACATGGTTCTTGCCATATCCAAAAGAGTTCTGTTTTCCTCTCAGCAATTCCATTCTGTTGAGGTGTCCTTGGAGCTGAGAAGTTGTGCTCAATTCCTTGATCATCACAGAACTTCGTAAACTTTTCATTCTGAAACTCACCACCATGATCTGATCGAATAGAGACAATTGAGAATTTCTGATCTTTCTGAACTTTCTTACTGAAGCTGACAAAATTTTCAAATGTGTCATCTTTGTGCTCTAAAAAGGATACCCAAGTGAATCTTGAATAATCATCAACTATTACAAATCCAAAATTCTTTCCTCCCAAACTGGTAGTTCTCATTGGCCCAAATAAATCCATGTGAAGTAGTTCTAAGGGCTTTGAGGAGGTTACTACAGTCTTTGATTTGAAGGAGCTCTTGGTGTGCTTTCCTCTTGCACAAGGTCTGCAAATGCTATCCAATCTGAAATTTACCTTTGGCAGTCCTTCAACTAGTTTTCTCTTTCTGAGCTTGTTCAACCCATCCAAGCTGCAGTGGCCCAATCTTCTGTGCCACAACTCAGTTGATTGATCTTTACTAGCTGCCAAACACACATCTTGATCCTTGAGTTTCTCGAGATATAGAACATACAAATTTCTTTCTCTGTAGGCTTCAAATATGACTGCACCATCCTTTAAGATACTGCATTTTGATTCTTGAAACTGAATTTGATGGCCTTTGTCACACAACTGGCTGATGCTGATGAGATTGTGCTTTAACCCTTTGACCAGCATTACATCTTCTATAACTGATTTTCCTTTGATGTTCACAGACCCGCTTCCTATCACAGTCCCTTTTCCATTATCTCCATAGGTGACTGTACCTTCTTCAGCTTGGAGATCAACAAATATCTTCTTGTTGCCTGACATATGCCTTGAGCACCCACTATCCAAATACCATTTGGATGCTCGAGGGTTAACCTGAAATGAGAACATCAAGCTTTAGGTACCCAAATTCTTTTGGGTCCTGATTGGTTAGTATCATCAACTTTACCTTTTAATATCCATTTTTTATGTCTTGTTGGGCATGTAATTTTATATGTCCTAACTTGTTGCAGTGACTGCAGCAGGATAACTTAGTCACTTTTTCTATATATTTGAAATCAGCTTTGTATGCTATATCTTGTTCGGGTACAAATTTTGGTGTTGGATATGTTTTAGGGTATATTATGGTTTCTTCATTGTCTGGGGGTGTATATCCTAATCCATTTTTCTTTTTACCCGATCTCCTAGCACCTTTTAATATTAAAGAGTTTTTACCGTTGGTGAATTTCTCTAGTGTACTTGATAGATTATCATTTTCTTTATTTAGTCTTTCTATTTCTATTTTAAATTCACCTAAGTCTTCTTGTTTTTCTAGAAGATTTATTTTCTTATTTTTCTCTTTAAATCTTCACATAATAATTCATTTCTTCTTTTATGTTCAGTAATTTGTTTTTCAAGTTCTTCATTTTCTGTTCTTAGGTCTGAATTTGTATTTTCTAGACAGATTATATTTTTCTTACTAGTTTTAAGTAATTTGCATACTTCTTTGTATTTTTCATAAAGTTCATTAAAAGCATTTTCCAAATTGTCAGAATCTGAATCATTGCATGAATCAAAAGAAGAGTCAGAAGTTACTTGTCCTCGGTGTTGGCCATTAGAGCCAAGTTGGCTTCTTCACCTTCACTGCTCGAGCTTGACTCACTGTCTGAGTCACTGCTGTTTTCCCAAGCAGCTGCCATTGCTTTCTTTTGTACTTCTTAAATCTTCTGAAGTTGTCCTTCTTCTTGTGATCACTCTTTTTGATCATGGGACAATCTGCCTTGATGTGTCCAGGCTTTTTGCATTCATAACAGATCACTTCTCCTTTCTTTTGATCCTTTACTTCTGGTTTTCTGAAGTCTTTGTTTTTCTTAAAAATTTTCTTCCTGACTGATACTTCTTTTTCTTTGCTAGAATCCTTTGAAGCCTTCGAGACAGCATCGCTTCTTCATCATCACTGTCTTTACTACTCTCACTATTATCCAAAGATTCTTCCGAATTATCTTCACTTGCTTTGAGAGCATTTGATTGTTTCCTTCTGCTGGAGGATTCTCCTAATCTCTCCATGTTTATCTCGTGAGCCATGAGAGATCCTATTAGCTTTTCCAATGACATTAATTTTAAATCATTGGCTTCTTCAATGGCTGTTACCTTCGGAGTCCAAGAAGATGGTAAAGATCTGAGGACTTTTCTAACCATATCTGGTGCATTATAGACCTTTCCCAAACCGGCTAATCCATTTGTGATGTCAGTGAATCTGCTGAACATTTGAGTTATTGATTCACCTGTCTGCATCTGAAATCTTTCATATTGAGCTACTAGAATATCAATTCTTGTCTCCTTTACCTTGTCTGTCCCTTCATAGGTAATTTTGAGCTTTTCCCACATCTCCATTGCGGACTTGCAGGCTGAGACTCTATTGAACTCTTTCTTGCTTAGGGCACAGCATAATATGCTTGGCTTTGCAGTTTAAGGATATTCTTTTCCTATCATCATCTGTCCACTGAGCCTTAGCGTTTGTGACCAAAAGATCACCTTCTTCTACAATGGACCAGATTGTGTAATCATGACCTTGTAGAAAATATTCCATTCTAGTCTTCCAGTATGTGTCTTCTCCATCGAACAAGGGAGGCCTGTTGACTGACTGACCTTCGAAGTTACTTTGGGCTGCCATTGATCTTTGCTCTTCAGATCGTTGGATCTTCTTCTTTGTCGAAGAGACGAGCTCTGATACCACTTGTTGCCCAGCTAGCTAGCCCAGAGGGGGGGTGAATGGGTTATTAAAACTTCGATCTCTGATTAAAACCTGTTTACTGAAAGGATTGCACAACTTAATAACAAGGTTAGAGTTAGAGCAAACAAGACACAATCACACAAAACACATCCACAAGACACAAGGATTTTTATCCTGGTTCGGAACTCCTCTCCACAGGAGACCTACGTCCAGTCCCTGAGCAATACCTCAGGATTTTACTACCAAGGGTACAATCCCCCTTAAGGATCCTTACACCCAGCCTCAACTGGTCTTCCTTCAGCCTGAAGGGAACAACAACCACCCTGGATACCACCAGGTCTTCCTTCGTCCAGAAGGGAACACAACCTAATAAGAAAAAGGGTGTGAAAACAGGCTTCAGACTCTAGCTTGACCAGCTACACACTGAAGCTCCTAAGCCCCCGAGAGAGAAAGAGATTTAACAAGGTTTTTCTCTCCAAGGACCACACAGGCTCTTACAAATGAGAAGATTCCTTTTGAGCACAGAGAGCTAAGAGCTTAGAACAAGGTTGGAGTGGAGCTTCGCTCTTCTTCAAAGTTCTAAAGACTCTAAGAGATGGATTTCTTTCTTCTTCTAAAATCAAGCGTTGTTGCACCACTTCTTTTCCGTCTTGAGTCTTCTATTTAAACTGCTGATTTAAATTCGAACGTTGAAGTGTCCGTTGTCTCTTATCCTTGTGTACGTTAGACTGGTCACAAGGAAGCTTCTGATCGTCAGTCTTTTATCCTTGTGTACACGCCAAAGAGATGTCATAGAACTTTGTATCTTGTGTCCAATGTTGTCCAGATGAGTCTTGTCAGATATCTGTAAGCATATCATCAATAAATAGAAGACAGCTAAGACTGCTGTCTATTGTTAGTTGAGATGGAACAGATATTGCAGTATATAGCAAAGCTCCTTTCTGTCTAAAAAAGTACGTAGACAGAGTAGCATAGAAATGGAAGATATTGTCTGCATGCATGGGAGATACGATCAGAGAGCATTTAATGCATAGCAGTCAACGGACAAGATATGACTTTGACTTTTCAACGCTATTAAAAGGCATTATACTGATGCATCAAGAAATTCGATAAAAGAATCTTGCTGACTTATGAAATCGTTATGAATATAGCAAGTTGTTATGAACTGTAAGGAAATCGATGTGATAACTTATGAAGTCGTTACAACAAGCAGGTCGTTGTGAGTTCTGAAGAAATCGTTACAAGAAATCGTTATGACTATCGAGTTGTAAGGAAATCGTTACACGAAATCGTTATGACTGTCAAGTTGTAAGGAAATCGTTAACGAAATCGTTATACAAAGCAAGGCGTTATGATCAGTGAAGAAATCGTTATGAACTCTAAAGAAATCGTTATGAGTCTAAAGAAATCGTTATGACTATAGAGTCGTTGCGAATTCTAAAGAAATCGTTACGAGGTCTAAAGAAATCGTTATGACTAAGAGTCGTTGCGAGTTCTAAAGAAATCGTTACGAGGTCTAAAGAAATCGTTACGGCTAGAGAGTCGTTGCGAGTTCTAAAGAAATCGTTACGAGGTCTAAAGAAATCGTTACGGCTAGAGAGTCGTTGCGAGTTCTAAAGAAATCGTTACGAGGTCTAAAGAAATCGTTACGAGGTCTAAAGAAATCGTTACGGCTAGAGAGTCGTTGCGAGTTTCTAAGAAATCGTTACGATATCGATTTGTTTTGAGTTTTCCGGTCAAAGAGGAAATCGTTCTGCTTATCAAAGAAGTCGATACAAAGACTTGGATAGAAGTGATGAGACTTACCAGATTGTCTTGAACTTTCATTTTTCTTTTATTTCCTGTACTTAAGGCTCAAGTAATCCATTAGTGTTATTTTGTTAATCATCAAATTAATATATAAATAAATGGAAATATTTATTATGGGGACAGTTTGGTCATCACATCTATCATCCACCCACGTTTTTTCCCACCACCCATAGGGGTTAAAACTACCCCCAGGGTGCGTTCCCACCATGCTCTCCCATCTCATTTGGTTCTTTTAGAATAGATACTACACTTACATGTTCTAATATGGTCTTTCTTTGTGTTTAGACTCTGGTACTCTGGCGGCTGAGGACTAGAAGACGGTAACAACATCAATTCTCCCGCCTTCAGAGAACGCGACGGCCTGGGCGGGACACGACATAGACGAGTCGATTTCCACGAGCGATATTAGAGAAGCATTCTTTTTCCCTTTCTGGCGGCCATGACGACCGCAGACACCAGGTCAAATTTCCTGTTCTCTTCCTTTTTTACTAGTTAAGTAGCCATCGTTTTCACATCATTAGGCCAACTTATCTAGGTGGCGATCACTTCCTATTTTTCATGCCATCATATTTGATATCCATGTCCGTGTCGAGGGGAAGCACAATCCCTGTGATTACACATACATGATAACCAGAGTATCATGTTTAAATCAGATCTCCATGTACAATTGTTCCCATGCTACGAAAATTTTACTGTAGATACTTCATGTTGTTAGGGATCTTTTTGCCCCTAAAAAGCCTAAATTTCATTGAGCATGTTGCTCGAATTAAATCGATCTTGCTCTTTATCATGTTCTATGTTACTCATTATTGTTCATGCTCAAACCATGTTCAAACCATGCTTTCTCTCTAATTCCTATTTACTAGAATACTCTCCTATGTCTAGTTTCATTTGCCTCTGATTTCATGATTTTTCATCATGTGTACATTTAGTTATGATTTTCTGAACTACCCTATGTCAAAAAGGCAAGTTTCTGGACCGCAATCCAAGACAGATCAGAACCTGCCAGGCTCAGGCGCAAGACCCTGTGAACGCGACGGCCCGATAGGCCACGTTCACAAGGTCTGTAGCGACAAAGCGCTCTGTCGCGATCTGATCGCGACAGTCCTAAGTGTCGCGATCTACTGACCAGGCAGTCGCGACCCTCATGTAAGCCTGTCGCGATCTGCCCTTCTGTCCTGGCAGCCTGTCGCCACCCTTTCATGGCCCTGTCGCGATCTGCCTGTCCCGTGCTACCCTACAGGCCTATGTCGCATTCACAGGATTTTGCATAAAAAACCCATAAGATTTATTGCTCTCACTTTCTACAATATTCTTACTCCTTTTAACAGTCATACACGTAGTAAAACACCTGTTTTAATTGGATCTATATTGAATGCTTTAAAATACATATTCACGACTTCTTTTCTATCTATGAATTTTCTTACACATGCACACACTGAACCATCTATATATGACTGAAATCTGGTATAAAGTATCTCATAATGTATCTGGTAATTTATTGCAATGAAGTATATTACTTGCCCTATTTTAAAGGACTTGTATTCGTTTCTTGCGTGGGTTATATACCGATATCAACGCTCCTGTTCTAGAATTCCTCTAGAACGTCGAGCACCTGTTTCTATACACACTTTACTTGGTCTTGTGGTGAACTCTTCGTCGGATATTCCTTTCCCGGACTAGTGAACCCTTGTACAAGGCCTCCGTAAGTCTCCTCTGATCATGGATTCCCACATGGTCGACGAGCCGGTTGTACCCTAACACCCATACATCTTTAGGGATCGATATGATCCAAACGACTATTAGAAGTTCACTCTCGTCTTGAATCACGCCGGACCTCTGGACCTGTGCTTAACATGGCCAGTGGTAGGGTCGTGATCTCACCTGACTGCCAACACCACGTGCGAGTGTTGTGCAACTGTTACTATCGCATGTTACTCGACGTGTTACGTGCAATGTCCATTAGTTCTCATCTATACTCTATTCGCTCATCTATTCACGTTCACTCTACTATCTCGTCTATTCATCTACTGCTATTATCTACTTCTTGGTACTCTCTATTGGCCATCAATTGCTTATTGACAATAAACAAAAATAACTAATGCCTGCGCAATAGGGCCCTGATCTAGTCCTGGGAGGAGTGCCCGAAAAGTGCCATTTGCCCGCGGGAGTTAAATGATCAGGATGTCGGCATTACATCCAAGTGTCATTAAACAAATAATAATGCCAGTGCAATAGGGCCCGATCTGGTCCGGGGAGAACGCCCGAAAAGTGCCATTGCCCGCGGGAGTTAACATGATCAGGATGCTGGCATTACATCCAAGTGCCATTAAAAAACAAGTGCTATACTCTCTCGTTGTCTACGACAACAAAGTGCCATTTAAAAACAAGTGCTATACTCTCTCGTTGTCTACGACAACAAAGTGCCATGTTCCCTCGTTGTCTTCGACAACAAAAGTGCTATATCTCTCTCGGCTATCTACGGATAACCAAAACACCATTTACTCTCTATATGGCCAACTACTTTCTCTCTCCTTGCTACATACCGCTTGCTATTACTTAACACTGTCGCTACTTGCTATTGCGTTGTTATCGTTTTCTATCATGACTTAACTTTGGTCATCGTGCTATACTTGATTCATCTACTATTTGAACCATGTTACTTGTGCTATTACGTTCACAACTTTACGTGACTCTCTATCATTAGTTACTCTGCCATTTAATACATTAATTATTTAAAGCCTGCTTGAGCCTGAGATTTAAGTCCTACTGGGCGTTATCGCTCACCCTTCGTTATTTGTCTTGTGTGTCTCAGGTAAATCGGACTTTGACGTCACACACACCAATGGGACAGGACTAGAGTGAAGAGCGACCTGAAGTCAACTCATGAAGTTACCTTAGTACTATGGAGTCTAGTAGTTACTGCTTTAGATTTTCTTTTCAATGTAATGTTGTCATTGAGCCCTATATATTGGCTCCGAATAGTGGTTGTAATAGTCTTAGTGGAATTTCAATGAAATGAAGAGTTATTCAATTTATTGTTCAGTAGATGCTCTGAATTATTCAACTGTTGTACATTTTCTCTACTATGTACTTGGTTCACGTTCTCGCCGATTTATTCCACTGCTAAATTGGCGGGGCGTGACAAACTGAGAGACGACGTCCGAAGTGAATGAAGGCGTGGTCGCTTTGGCACACGTGAGACATGGACATCGTAGTTCGCTGAACGAGGTCACTCAGGCACTCTTCAGGAACTGAGAGACGACGTCCAACATGAATTGAAGGCGTGGTCGCTTCGGCACACGTGAGACGTGGACGTCGTAGTTCGCTGAACGAGGTCGCTCAGGCACTCTTCAGGAACTGAGAGACGACGTCCGACGTGAATTGAAGGCGTGGTCGCTTCAGCACACGTAAAATGTGGACATCGTAGTTCCCTAAACAAGGTCGCTTAGGCACTCTTCTGGAACTGAGAGACGATGTCCGACGTGAATTGAAGGCATGGTCGCTTCGGCACACGCGAGACGTGGGTGTCGTAGTTCGTTGGACGAGGTTGCTTAGGCACTCGTCAGGAACTGAGGGACGACGTCTGACGTGAATAGAAGGTGTGGTCGCTTCGGCACACGCGAGACGTGAATGTCGTAGTTCACTGAACGAGGTCGCTTAGGCACTCGTCAGGAACTTAAATACGACTTCCAACATGAACTAAGGCCGTGTTGGGGGTTGTAATTTGGTTGAGTCCAACCAACGTTGGCGACGAGTTCGCTTCGGCACTCGTTGAACTCCGACATACCAGAAGGCTACGCTCATCGTGATAGAATAGTTATAGCCAGTGGTTCTATGACCTCGGTACTAGAAACCGTTCGAAAGACAAGTTCTCAGATTGAACGACGACAAACACATGCGACCGATGACAAAAACTTGCAATTCTATTGATAAAGAGAGAGGTGCAGCGTGCGGCGAAGCTCCATGTACACGTGAAATCTAGTCCACGACGACGTCAGTACCGACATGAGTCTCCTCGTCAAGCACTACTTGTAACGGCCCTGGATATTCATACCCAAAAGGGGTCCATATCTAGATCCGTCTCCCGTGAACGGACCGAAGTCTCGCAAGGGATATCTCACACACGTGTCCAGGAAGAATATAAAAGACAAACCACAACAATAAGAGACACAAGAAAGTACATATGCTCATATCTGCAAATAGCAATTTACAACTGTCCCAATACATTATTACATGTCCAAATTAAAAAGAGTACAACTATCCGGGTCATACTCCGAGGGAGCACAAGCTCACACAACTGTACTAACACTACTGCTGGTGGTACAAGTCTGTCAGGACACCTTCGCAAGCCACACCAATGGTAAACCCTGAAAAGAACTGTAAGGGAGTGAGCCTCAACAAGTCACTGGCTCAGTAGGGGACCACCCAAAACCACACACAACATGGGAGGACCTCAACCCCAACGGGTCTCACTGGCAACACCGGTAGCCAAACCATATCATGTTCACAACAAAGCATAATTATATCAATTCACACAAATCCCGGAAAGAAGAAGAGATAGCAGAACTAGCACCACGCTACTAGTCTGCCCAACAACTGCAAAGCCTAGGCCATAAGCCTCACGGGCACACCACCTCAATAGCTGGTCGCCTAAGCTGTAAGCCACATAGGCAAACCATGTCTAAGCTACTAGCTTCAGTGGCAAGCCTCCAAACAATGGGTAATAGGATTGCTAACCAAGAGCTAATCCTCTATACCCTTAAACCATGATGCCAATCCAACTCACTCTAAACCATACTCGGAAACTTACCCAAGCAGGGTAAAACACAACAAGTGGAAGGTCTCACTGCATGACCTCCACTTCACCACCTGAAAAGACTAGTACTCGGCGTACTACGAGAAACCAGTACCCAAAAAGGGCACATGTACCTACCACCATGAGGTACCACCACTGAAACACAAACACAACTGTGTCACCACCAGGGCACACCACAACCAGTTAACCGTGCCAACACCCTGGCACACCTCGACGGGTAAAACTGTTGGCCCTTTTAGTACGGCAGCAAGCTAACCTAGAGGGGGGGTGAATAGGTTTTTTTGAAATCTGAAATAGAAACTAAAACACAGAAAATAATATCACTTGAAAGTTTGGTTAGTTTAGTGTGATGAAGAGTAGCAGTGCGGAAGTAAAAAACAATCACACAAAGGGCATAAGGAATTTATCCTGGTTCGGCCCTTCCCACATGGAAGTCCTACGTCTAGTCCCCAAGCAACTCTTGGGATTTCACTAACCAAGGGTACAGTCCCCCTCAAGGACACTACAACACCCAGCACCCCAGCTGGTCTTCTTCTCTTTCCCGGGCAAGAAGGCAGCCCACTTCTTTTACAGATCAAGAAGCCAACCTCCTGGTACAAACCCCAGTGCGGTTCTGCTAGACACAACCCCTAGCTGGGTTCTACACTGTATACAGTCCTACAGTTGGACAGAAATCTTTCTTAGAGAAGAAGATCAGACTGAGAGCTATTACAAGATGAACACTCAGAACTAACTCACAGTCACAAAACTCTCCCTAAAGATTACAATGAGCGCAGAGAGAGATGAAGAGAGAAAAGAAAGCTTGAAGGCTTGAATGCTTCAGATGCTTGAACACTTCTTCTGGGCTCAGAATCTTTCTCTCTTTTCCTTTGAGTGTATATGGCGTTGAGGTTCCTCACTGGTTGTACACTCCTTCAAAGATATTCAGGAAGGCTCTTTCTATTTCTTCAACCATGCTTCATCTTTTATATGAGAGGCTTTTGAATAGATACGTTGAAGAGATCCGTTGGAGCTCTTCTCACTACAAAAAAAATAACCTATAGCTTCGCATAATAACCGTAGGTATATGCCACAAAACCGAAGGTAAAACCATTTACCTACGGAACGCGCTATGGTTGAATCCGACAACATGCGCCCGTGACTAAAGACTATACCCACAGAAAAATAATCGTAGGTATATATCGGGTTATTCATACAAATATTAACCGTAGGTAAAGAGTTATATAAATCATAGATATTGGTATCTATACTTATGGTTTTATAACGTAGTAATATATTTTTGAGACGATATAAATAAATGTAAGTATAGATATCATCTATACTGATTGTTTCATAACCGTAGTAATACCATTTTTTTGAGATGATCAATAAATGAATGAATAAATATTACAATATATATACTTACAACTTTAAATTATGGTATGTAATGATATTTAATCATGAATATTAAAAACCGTAAGTGTATTTTTTTTTTTTTTACAAATATAAACTAAATACCTGTCCACATCTGATGTAAACATGAAATACAAATACAGATATATTAACATGGCTAAAATAAAACTCAAATCCATATCCACTCATCTGCATCACATAGGCAAAACAACATTAAAATCCATAATATTCACATTCACATCCATAACATTCACATGTCCACTCAAATATCCAACATTAAAAAATCATAATATCATCTGCACCAGGTAAAATAGGGACTGCTGCACATCATATCAAATTCACATTCACATCCATAGCATTCACATGTCCACTCAAATATCCAGCATTAATAAAAATCATAATATCATCTGCACCAGGTAAAATAGGGACTGCCTGCGCATCATATCAAATTCTCTTTTCTATTCTTTTTTGGATGATTGCTTTGCTTACAGAAGATGGAGATAGTAATGAGAACCCTTCGCAGAAAATTTACACAGATCTCCCGTTGTGGAACAATGGGAAACTCCTCATTATCAAACAAGGATCTCCAGTAAATATACAAGCTGCTGTTGTCAGTCTCTTTTTTACCCACTCCAGATTACAGGTCATATGAGTTAAGATTCCAGGTACCAGATACCATAGGACCACAGACATGTTCCAGAGGTTACCAGTGCTTCCTGCTGCAGTACACAATTTAAGAATTCCCACTTTGTGTTTAGATAAATAGCATAGCTTCTCACGGTCTCATGGAAGACAAAGCTGTCCCACAAATGTGTGCCATTGTTGTTTGTTGTTCTTGATGATCACAGTTCCAGACCTTGGTGTGGGAGCAATCAAATGATGAGGTAAAACCTGATAACTTTGCACATTATTGCTGCCAGGGAGAAAGGCAATAGGCCTTCTTTCAGCATGTCCTCAATATTTCCACCAGGAGGCATCAATGGTCCAGAGTAGTGAATTATGTTCTTTTTGGTGCCATAGCCCTGATTTTTTATGATTAAATGCAAATTTCAGTGGCTAAATTGAGTAATGTGTAGATATTGGTTTTTTCTTCTATTTCTATGCTAGAGCCTAGAAGTAGACAAGTTTCTATTGAAGAAAAGGGCATGCGGATGAGATGTTCCATGGTTCAAACTTCAGAGCTTTTTGCTGACATCTGAGTTGGGTATTCACATCCCAGATTGAACAGTGATGGAGCTGACCTAATCGAAAAACCATCACAAGGTATCTTTTTTTTTTCTTTTTTTTACACCCTTAATGTTGGGGCCCCTCACTGCAGCTCCAAAGAGACAAGAGTTTCATTTTTTTTTCTTTTTAGGTGGGTTGAAATGATATGTTGGATTGGTTTGGGAATGAATCCCAAGTAATTGATTGGCAGTGAAAATTAAAATAGAATCTAACTCATTCAATTTGGCATCATATTGACGAGCATCAAACTGAGATCCATATAGTTCAGTTGGTGCCAGGACAAGTGCTTGGCATTCAACTGAACCATATAGTTGAGTTGCTGTAAAATTTCAGAACAAAAGGTTGCAATTTTTCTAGTACCAGATTGTGCCTGCTGGATGACATCAAGTTCCAGAACTATTCCCCTTTGCTGAATTACAGAAGGTTTCTCAAAACCTAATGGATAATTTGTCAAAATGCTACTAAAAGGATGTAAACTGGGAGAATAAACTTCATAAACGAATACTCTAAAATGAAAAAAATGGCATGTGACTTTACCATAACTGAAGAAGTGAAAAATACAAACATTTAGCTAGTTTTACCAAACCAAAAACAATGTATGAGAAAATAGGAAATGGTCACATAGCCAATCTTAATTTGAAGATTTGATTCCCCTTGTATACAAATTTAAAAAAAAAAGATAAGAACGCGCATCTATCAAAATTAAATTCATGGAAAGCTGTGGTAAGACATCACCTGACATGCCATTTGAGTGGCATTCTACACAAGAAGACATACAAATCCATCTAAGTACAGCTGACCCTGCAGTTCACAGTTCATATTTTCTTGAAACAATATAAGATCTTGCATCCATAGCAAGAAAGAACAAAGCATATTAGCATCCATACATACATGGCCTCTGTATATGAAGCAAGCGTGTCCATATATAAGAGGGGATTTCCAGTAAAGGCCCATGGCAACCATATACAAGCACATGACCTCCATATAAAAAATAAAAGTCATGACAAAAAAAAGGCCACGTGTGTATTCCAAAATAAAAAGTCTACTTTAAAAAAGTTAAGTGTATCTCAAAATAGAAAGTCTATATCGAAAAAGGGCCAGTGTATCTCAAAATAAAAAGTTCCTCTAGCAATGTTCATGCATATAGTCAACATGAAGTCGAAACTGAGCAGCATCATGGATGGACCATAACCTGAAAAAAAAGATCATACAAGGCTAAAAGTTACAAAATTGAAGACATAGAAAGAAATGTTAAATTGGAAGAAATATTTAACTACTTACATAGTCCTTTAACCATAAAATGTGGCTTCCCAGAGCATCACTCAACCTTTCCTAAATTGATCCTTAACAAATAATGATGTTTGGCCTTTGAGCATGGGTGATTGATACCTCACAGTACTCAGTGCCCATTTTGCGGCCCATGACTTCCTTTTCAATTTCTGTGCTGATGAGGATTCCATCAGCTACATGTTGCATGTCAATGTCAACTAAACGAAACGTTTTCCAATCAACTGTAACACATTATGCAAAAAATCAAAGGCTGGAGCTGGGGAAATCCATAGTGTCTCAGGGGAAGGAATTTAAGCAATCAACCTCAGGGGAAAAATCAATGGGCCTTAAAATGTGTTTGGAGAAGGCAGTAGACCAAGTCAAGTAGATGGACAAATTAATCTGATATAATAAAAAGCATTTATCATCAACAGACAACAGCCCAAAATTACTGGTATAAATAAAGAAAAGAGAACTAAAAAGCGAATCACAATTATGCAAGTTGAGATAAGTAGATTGCACAAGAGTGTCAGCATATTCTCACAAAGAATTTTCACTCTCAGTGATTAAAATGATACTAGTCCACATTTCAGCCATTTTGACTCTCTAAACAAATGATCTCTTGTTTATCAAGTTGAAAAGCATAGTAGACAATCAGAATCACACAGCATTAATATGCAAATTTTCTTTTCCAATATGTCGTCTCTTGTCTGCACCTTTGTTCATCCAAAATAACCAACTGAAACATTAATCTTTAAGGAGCATCAGCTTTCCATACACGAGTCTGTACTCTCATCAGTTAAATGATTCTTTCTCCGTAAATCAGGTCCAATCTGCCTGCTGTCAGAGAAACCAAAGTGGCTAGGGTCCTTTTATTCTATTTCTCAAATTAATACATATGGAATGGGTCATAGTCTAACAAGATATAAGTTATCCACCTATCAATTTGCCAAGTTCCAAGAACCTTACACCTTTTCCACCCCGACAATAGTCCAGATATTTTTGTCAATGTCAGGAAGCACAAAAAAAACACCATACAAGTTTTAGGGACTGTAGACTTTTTCTAATTAGGGAGAACTCCCATCTGGCTATCTCTGGTTCCACCTATATCACTTGAAACTGACGAAGTCACCCATAAAACTGCTGCACCATTGACGAAATGTCATGGCCACTTTCCCAGAAGAATCTTATATTTTGAAGGCTTCCAAGTCCTTACACCCCAACTCCTGCCAGCTCCTCTCTCCTGCAGGCTTCCTAGCCCTTTTATTCACCATCTAAAGCCCATACTTACACCATTGGGTTTCAAACAGGGCAAGTTTCTTCTAATCTGGTCAATTTTCAGAACACCCATGGGACACAACATAAGATACTTAAGGCATGTTGCAGTATCCCTTTTCTGTTTCACAATGTTAACATTTAAACTTTTCAAACACATGAAGAAAAGAAATTGTGAAGACAGACAAGAAGAGCACTGAAAGCAGCATACCATTTCTTCACGCATGCCCGCAGAAGATCACCTTCTGGCAGTTTGAGAATGTATAAGTATAACTTGAAAAAGTAATAAAAGTTGACTATACCTTGCTTATATCTCCACAATCTGTAATGCATTTCACATCTTCATCTACAGCTTGTCCCTCAACTGCACTGGTCATATGCACATCCACGTGTGCAGATGGAGCACACTTACCATCATTCGTGGCCTACAACAAAGTGGAACAATTGTCATAAACATATTTATGTTGGAAACTTTATGTAAAAAAAATTGTACCCTTGAAGTTTGTCCAGAAAATCCTATCAAATTCTTCAAAGAAAACCTTAAACAGAAGCAACTGAAATATGCAAAACTGAAATATCACGTTGTCTGCGTCACGACAGTCGTGGCAGGCCGACAACGTGAAGTGGGAGCCAGCGGTTTGCCTCGCGCACACAACAACCAGGTGGGTTTGTAACAACCAGGTGGGTTCTTGCACTCTAGCCGCACCCGCGCCCTTCCTCCTATTTTATTTGGTGAGGTGTTAACTTCATTGGAATCTTGTTGCAAGTTTCACAAAAGATCTGCAAGGATCCTCTTGAAGATTTGGGGATTTTCCCCAAAAATTAAAAAAAAAAACACTAAAATTTGCAAAACTTTTAGTAAGTCCATATTATGATATTTGTCAGCACTAGTTCATAAGGGTAGAACTCTCATTCTAAATTTTCAGAGTGAAAGTAGGCATAAGTGAGGTTATGGATGCATACACTTCAACCGTGACAACCTCTTAAATCCGATGGTACTACATCAAAAGTGGATCTTATGTCCTGTATACTATAGAATATTTGAAACGTTCAAAAATATCATCTAAGTCAACCAACAGTAAACCAGAAGAAAAAGGGATAAAATGACAGTAAGACTTTGACAAGCTTTTACCAAACTTTGTTAATTCCACAACTAAACACATGATAGTCCACAGAGAGATGCTTTTGTTTACCTTTCTGTCCTCAACATCATCCAACATTTTCTTTGTTTGAAGCACAGCTGATGGAGGAGGATTTACCATGCTGCATTACCACTTACTGTGATTTCCAAAAGATACACCTCAAATAAGAGCGCGGGCGCTCGCTCCATAACATTGTGAACAAAATAAAATTTCACTGCATGAACAGAATTTGCATTGTGTAGAACATGGCGTTAAAAGATAACGCAGGGCCAGAGCACTAGTTAACTGTAGGTTTCATTGTGGCACCCCAACATTCTTATTCAATTCCTTATCCACATCACCAATTCTATGCAAGGGTGAAGACACAGGTTAGCCTGATCTCATTTTGTACAAATACATCATGACACTTTAAAGCAGCAGTGCGGCTGAACTAGGTAACTACTGACTGATGACTGATTTACGGGAACTACTGACTGATGGTTTTTCCATTGTTCTAGTAGGTGTTTGGAACCAGCGCAATCGATCTCTCTATTATGCCATTTAGGATCGTGAGCAGGCCTGGTGGGGGAGAGCAGTGAGCACAGCATTTTTATGCTCTGGTTCACATTCAAGGATCATACTATCTTATGGACTCTTGGAAGAGGTCCGATACTATGCCATAAACTCTGCTCCTAATTCACTAGAAGTCATTCCCTGAAGAAGTGACGGTTTAACTTTTGCTTCTTCAGATTGGTTTTTGATGCATGTGTCCTGTCTTCCTGATGTGTTTTTCTCTCTTTTGCACATATTGAAGTGTGTGAAACCTTTGTCATTTGATGTTATCACTTAACCCTAAGGTGAAGTATACATGTGTCTGGTTTTGATTTAATAACTGTAACCATTTTCACAGAGTAGAAGGTTTCGGAGTGTGGCCACCTAGGAGACCCTCCAAAGGAAAACAAAGAAAAAAACTTAGACTGATATTCAGTTTACCTTTTTTTTGTTTTATTTTTGTAATGATGAGTGATTAAATGTATAATAAAATGTTTCCATGCTAGAACTTGTGTCTTGTCACATCATCATAAACCCTGTTGTTCGGTAAAGAAACATAAAGGTTATTAGGGGCTGCTGTGCCCCATCTGCCTAGACTAGATAAAAATCATGTTAAGAAATGTAAGAGAGTTCAAGAGGTTGGAGAGGCAATGGGATATTCACAGATCCACTATATAGATATGTGCAATTGTAATAGAAACCACATTTAAAGAGAAACTGCATGATGGCTGTGCAGTCTATAAGGGGCGAAATTCAGTTGCCATTTCTGTGTCGTGTTTTGTTTGTGTACTCAATACTCGTGATCCTTTTATGCTTGGGCATGAATGTATGAGTGGTGTATCTTCGCTCAATTGTCTTTTATTAACAGCTCAAATTCATTGAAACTGGATTGATGCAAATTTAACTCAATGAGAGGTGGATGGGCCATTAATTTTAGTGATATTTAGATGACAGAGTAGCACAACACAAGTACAAGAAAAGATTTGCTGGCATGCATTGTCTTGTGATTTCAAGATAGTACTGCAGGCAACACCAGTTCGTTACAACATGTAGCCAGAGAATGGGGCAGGGGTGCTAATGGGATGACTGGATTGTTGGTGTATTGTCTCGTAGAGTTTATGGATGGGACCTGATTTTTTTTTGGAGCTACAGAATACACAACAACAATTGATATGTGGTCTGTAGGTTGTGTGGTAGCGGAGCTCCTCCTCGGTCAGGTGGGTATGACTACATCTGGTATGACATTTCCTTATGACATTTCCTTATGCCTCCTCTCGCTGTTTAGTGCTTTCTTTTTCAACATATTTATGTAAAGAAAAACAATGTTCACTTAAGCATGAAATAGTCATACATACCTGGGATCCCCTAATCATACTCTCCATCTTTGCAAATTTCTCAGCCATGGATGTCTCCAACTCCGTCATCCTTTGCATCAAGAGTCTATTCTCACTCCTTAGAGCTTCTTTGGACTCATTCCCCCACATAGAAGTTGGAGTGGGACCTGTGCCACACCACTAACACGGCCAGGTCTATCCGGGCCTAAGACCTGGGTATAGTATCATTCCGTGCAGCCACCTGATGTGGTGTAGAGTCATCGCTCAGTGGTTGTGCACTTTTCAAAGATTTGAGCTTTTCCTATAAACAAAGACAGAGAACATGTTAATTTTCAGAATACATATCAATGGTGCATCATATTCATAGGCTTACAATGACATGTTTTGCAGCTTCATTCGTTGGCTTCCCATCCTTTCGTGTGTGTCTCTTTATGAACAAATCACTACGGTCCAAATCTGGAGACCCTTTCACACGCTGTGAAACAAAAATTTTAGTTAGTTTGTAAAAATTCAACAATGATAAGATTGAACAATGAATTAAGTTATAAACCTGCTCTTCAGAAATGTCCGCCACGGATCGAGTCCCAGCACAATGGAACCACTTTTGTTTACCCTTATTCTTCCTATTGGTTTCGCTTGAACGCTGCCAGAAGTCCAAAATATAATTACAAAAATGAGAAGGAAAATACAGTGACCATTGTTCTCTTAAAATACCTTCCACTCCAAAGTTGTCCATTGTTGAACTGCTTCTTTCCATTGGTCCACATCAAGCCGTGGGACATTTGGGTGACTTTGCTGCTTCGCTTTTCCATTATACTTGAAGTATAATTTGCGGTTGACATATTTCCAAGATCGCCATTTATTATTCACATCTTGGAACACCCATTTTTTCCTTTCATCTGAGATATCATATTTTCTCTGATCATAACATGAAAACATAATACTTAGAGCCCAAACAACATAAGTGTAAGAATATAGACTAGTGTCGAAAATATGACCCAAACATGCTTCTGTCAAAACAGCAGGAAAAATAAATTAAAAAATGTGAACTTTCCCTGCAAACTTCCCATTTCCCACCTTTTTGGCTTCTACATGCTCTCCTTGCTCTAGAACTGGTTAAATGTAGAATTAAGCTCGGCAGAGGTCTGCGCGGACAGTGTGGCAGTTGCAGATAGAAAATCCTATGGTTCGGCAAGTGTACATAAGTATGATATTAGGAAAACTCCAGTCCAGATGAGCTGTGGGGGTTGCCTAGGCCTTTGTTTTCTTCCCTCACCACTACAAGCGAGGTATGATATGAGGCAGACCCTTTAAATGAAAAAAAACCAGAATTTTTGGTGCTTGTGGGGTTTGCATTTTGGAGACTGCTGGTGAGGAGAACTAATCAGGAGCAATTGTCGCATATCTTGCACAATTACACAAGCAGCAAGCACATTTCTTGCACACCAAAAAGCTCAAACAAAATCCAATCAGCATCCAATTGTTCTTTTACACATACATACTTTAGCTGGGGAAGAACATCCAATGCCCATCATAAGATACTACAAAGAGAAAAGGAAGAACTAAACAAAAGATAAACGATATTGGCCTACGTATTCATGAATGAATGACAGGGGCTATCAACCAAAAAGGACTTCAGATATGTGGGCTTTATGCAAGGATCAACTCATAAGATATTCCTGTCATACGCTGTCTTCTCTGGTACCGAAGAAGGAAAACCCACCTGTCCAGCTTCCAACTCCTTTTCCTAATGCTCACTACCAAAACCTCACCTGATTATCTCAATGGTGCAAAAACTAGACACTTAAAAAGGAGATCATATCTCACAAACCACTTGAAGGAGCACTTAGAAAATAAAAGGTGATTGTCCATGCAAAGAATTAAAAGTTAAAACATGAAAAGATAACCTCATTCATCCTCAAATAAAGTGATGCGTCCATGCAAAGAATTAAAAGTTAAAACATGAAAAGATAACCTCATGCAGGGTGGGGCTTCCGGCGATTGGGGGGGGGGGGGTGCTTCCAGCTGGGGTGGGGCAGTGGGGGTGGGGGGGTGGGTCAGATTCCTCTCAATCCTCCATGGCACGTTGAAGAGCTTGCAGTATAGGGTAGATGTTTTTGGACTGCTGAGTGCTGAAAGCCCAAGAGATTTTAGGCACATTATACCAGATAGATAACAAAGCATATGTTGGAAATGTTGCTGTATATTTTGTATAGCAGGATATGCGAGTAACTCTCTGTTTTGTCGGCTCTGCCACAAAATAATCCGATTGTGGAAATAAGTTGCCATTTTCTTTGTAGTATATACACTTCTCATGTAAAAAATATAGTTGACATACGCCAGCTTTTGTTGTTTAGTTGGCATGTACCGAGAATATTGGTGGTTTTACTCTTCTATAAGGTGACTTCTTCAGGCAGAAGATTCTTCTACAGTTGTACCTCCATGTCTATAACTTAAAAAACACATTGTTCTTACTTCCTGGACCACATCTGCAGATTTCAAGAAAGGACTCAAAAGTGGTCTTGTGGTTAGCGGGTTTATAAAGAATTTCTAAAAGACAATGTAGCAGCCTAGTTTTCTAACAAGAATATGCCAAGATTCTCTTTACTTTTTGCACATATATGTGTTGCATGTATATGGGCATTTTAGGTGTTTGATTTGACATGAAATACTGCAAAAACATCATGAAAAATGTTTTGATGTGTGGGGTTCAGTTTCATGTCGGTTTAGTTGATGTTTTGATGTCACAAACTTCAGCTCATTAGGAGAAAATGGTGGGCTGATCCCAGCTTCATGACCAGATGTTAGCCTACAAGAGTTTTCTTAATGTGATGTGTTCAAGAATGATGGGTGTTGCTTGCTTTCATGCCCTGCATGTCATTGTGGACCCATCCTAAAAGTTCCCTATCATACACACGCTTGTCATTTGTGGGGCCATGGAATAGAACGATTTCTATGAACTACATGCATATGTTGATTCAGATTGGGAAGGCTCTTGCTTGTTGCCACTCCTGATTAGAAGTGGTCCGGATTTTTCTTCCATAATCTTCGATCTAACATCAGTTCATAGAAATTAAGTATATGACATTCTAGTTATTACCATAAATTCAGAGTTAAAGTTGAACATGAGAACAAATTGGGCGTTTACAAGACAGGAAACCCTGTTGGTGCACCTCTAAAAGGCATAACATCATATCTCGAGTGGGCAGGTGATGAGGCATTGGTTTACATCACAATGGATGAATCCTTAGACCTGATAAGGTTTCTTTCACTCTGAATTAGCTATATATAGTGTTCTACAATGCATAAATTCTTCCAATAAGAAAGCTCTTTTACTGTGTGATATTCTAAGTGATTCCATCTTGTCTACTTATCTTGTGTTATTTAAAATGAAGAGAAAGGTCATTCATTATTAGCCAAAAGTAAATTGCCTCACATATGAAAAACTAACTCTCAAGCACAAATGAAAAACTTGGAACTAAAGGTGACTGTCAAATTGCCTCACATATGCGAAGGATCAAAGCAGAGAAGAAGAGTTTTGTTTAAGCAATTACCTGAACATATGCAAACACATCATCCTTACATGTTTTGGGCAACTTTCTCCAGTCTTGAAAATTGATTGGCATTTTATTTGGATCTCTTGCAATAGTCCCCAAGAATGATCTAAGTGATCGCCACCTGGCCCGACTGGCTGGCCAATGTCATTCCATGCCACACAAATACGACGACCTTCCTCCATTGCATACACATGATGACAGGTGGTGTAACCACGCTTTCTAGAGGAAGCAGTTTTCACAGGCTTTTGTTCTTCCTCCATTTCCTCTCTTTCATATCGGGCAACTCAACTTCTGATGTAACATTATCATTGTTCCGAGCTAGAAATAATCGAACTTCCTCATCAAACTTGTCCCCTCTTCTCTATTGAACCATGCTCCCGTAAGCTTCAAAAATGAAAATCGATATTAGCAGAAGTATTATAAAATAAACATCAATGGCGCACAAGTTTGAAACAAAACATACAAAATCTGGATATCCTTCAGAACATTCACTTTTTGATGCATCCCGCATGAACAAATGGATAAAATATAGCACGAAGATGCCACATTCCTCACCATTCTTTTGTTGTGGCACCTGTAAAATGAATAAAGATAATTGAGCAAATTATTTATAAAACTTTGTCAAAGAAGCAATTTATGAACAAATTATGTATAAAACTTACTTTTGGAACATGCAAGGAATTTGAGCAATAATGTCCTTGTCCACTTCTCGTCCAAGTGCTTTGTAAATATCCATAACAAAACTAAGCAAAGATGACAATTTAGAACTAAGTTAGATGAAAACAAAACCAATGTAATAATAACATAATCAATCATAATAGTGTTTACCTTATAATTGAACTTGAAGACTTCTTGCACCAATAGATAAGAGTGAATCAAGAAGCAACATGCATGGTTTTTCAATGTTGGAATCAAAACTTGCTCCAAAGTTGCATAAGATTAGCAAATTCCAATGTCCCCTATTTCACATGAGATTATAAATGTGTAATGGTGTTTAGTTGTCTTACAATAGAAAGAAGTTATGCATTCCAATAAAAGACAAATACCATGAGAATATGTATGCTTACCAGCAGACTATTGGCACAAATGTATATCTCTTTGACAAAATATCTGAAGCCTTGGTCCATGAGCTCATATTCGTTGTTGGCGCATTCATGTATGCATTGAAGCACAAGCTATCTAAGTATGTGAATGTGTCTCTCACTTCCATTGGTGTACTTTCCCACATATGGCTATAAAGATGAAATATGTCAGACAATCTGTTAAAAAGTTAAGTGATATAGACTATAAAATGACACTAACTCAAAATATAATTGAAAGGCCTTAGAATCCAATTTTCCTCCTTCCCTTGTCTTTGACATTATGGTAGCTTTGCTGCGAGTTCGAGGACCTTCCACTTTACAATCTGCAAATGTCAACATTCTAGCAATCTTCTTCCCCCTGACATATTCAATGGTTCAAGTTACGAAGTAAACTTTTACATAAACAATATACCCATTTCAATGAGATAAAAGTATTAGGCATACATTACAAATTGTATGTGATACGCCTCAACAATATTAATCTTTTGAAAAGCTTGATCCTCACAATACCTACAAAATATAATGAAATTAGATCGAAAACTAAATTCAGTAAATAAATAAAATAAATGAGACAAGTTACAATTTCAGGCATTCAGAAACCAACACAACCTGCTCATTTTTGGATAGTTTTTTAAAGTAACTTCTAACCAATCAACATCATTTCTCTCCATTGCATGTTTGCCTCATCATCAACAACATCATGTTCTATAGCATTGCCATGTTGGGGCAATATCTAAGATTGCCTCTTTGTCCACAGTTTGCCCATCTTGGACATCAAATAGATCTCTAGGACGGGTCTTCCTAACAACAAACCACCCACTATTTTTAGGATCTTCAACATACCAAACCTGCTCCACTTGTGATGCTAAGACAAAGGGCTCGTTTGTCCTCAACAAATGACTTGGATTAATTAACGTAAACCTTTATTTCTTTCACCCCCTTCCTCACATCTATCCAATCACATTTAAATAACAATGTCTTCATTTCCCCGTAGTAATCTAATGAATTATTTCATTAAGCATCCCATAGTAAGTTATATGTCCATGAATGAGGCTTCCATCACTATTTTGAGTCATAGCAGATAACAGTACACCACTATTTTGAGTTTTCCGATGTTCAACGTTTCGGGTGTGGAAACGAAACCCATTTATCAAGCAAGCCTTGAATTTTTTCACTGAACTCAAGGGACCGTCTTTCAACCAACGTAATTTTGGTGATAACAATTCGCCCAACTCATCTTGCAACTGTTGCACCTAATAATTATGTCAAAAATCAGTCAGTATCAAGAATAATAATGGCCTTTTAAAAAAAAATTCCAAGATATGCAAGTTTCAGTAACCACTTACTTTTTGTTTGAACCAATGTTGAAATTCTACATTCTGGAGATGTGTTACTCCTTTAGAAAAATATGGTTGTTTACTCTTGACATGTGAAAGGTGTTCCCTACATATAATAAAGATGAAAGGTGAAATAAGGCAAAGCATACATCAAGGCTAACAATGCCGTCAAAATTACTTGACACAACACTTACTTTATGTAGGGGCCACTACATCACAATTGAATAGAACATATTGGTGTGCTTGACTACGCTCTCGTTCATCAGCTTACATTAACTCCTACACCAAGTGGATGGCCTATTTTTGACAAAATGTCCCAATCACCCTCCAAGGCAATGCCATTGTTATCTTCATTTCGGGCTGGCTTATTAAACCATGTTTCTACATCATCAGAAAGATAACGTGATGCAAAAGTAATAGTTTCTTCAGCTAAATAACCCTCAGCAATACTTCCCTCCGGGCGTGCCTTGTTACGTACATATGACTTCAATCGTGCCAAATATCTACACACAAAATTCTCATATAAAAAAATGATATAAGTACGTAAAAACCAATAGTAAAAATAGAAGAGACATAATAAATACCTCTCAATTGGATAATCCATCGGTAATGTACAGGCCACCACGCCTAGCTCTTCAGGTAAATGAATGAGTAGGTGCACCATAATGTCAAAAAAACTAGGAAGGAAGATCATCTCAAGTCTACATAAAATTGTAGGAATGCGTTCCCCAAGGTGATAAAAATCGTCTCCTGATGAATTCTTGGAGCACAAGTCTACAAAGAAATTACATATATCAATGATCGTAGTACTCACTGCTTTTGCGTCATTCCTCGAGCGGCCACTGGAAGTAGTTGTTGCAAAATCACATGACTGTCATGACTCTTTAACCCCCATATTTTTGCATTGTTCACATCCACATGCCTTGAGATATTTGAAGCATAGCCATCTGGAACTTTTACAGTCTTAAGAGTATGACAAATTACCTGTTTCTCAGCCTTGCTCAAAGTGAAGCATGCAGGTGGGAGAAGCGTCTTTGTAGGTCCAACAGATTGTGGATGAAGTGATGGCCTAATACCAAGATTTCTATATCTTGTCGAGCCTTAAGCTCATCTTTGCTTTTACCATCAATTCCAAAAGTGTACCAAGAATGCTATCACAAAGATTTTTCTCAATATGCATAACATCAAGGTATGACGCAAGAGTAATGACCTCCATACGGCAATGTAAAAAAAATGCTTTGCTTCTTCCAATTTAAAGATGTGTTAAACTCAGTGTCATTGGACTGCAACACAACCTTATCCTTTTTTTTCTTTGTTTTTTTGTCTTCTTGAATAACTTTCTCTTATTTTCAATGTTGCTCCTAATGTCTTTCCCAAAATGAAGGTGAGATTGTCTACTTGTTTCAGCACTTCATCTCCAGATAGTCTCCTTGGACTTTCTCCCCACTCTTGTTTTCCATCAAATACGTGACATTGATCGAAACTTATGATTGTTTGGTAACCACCTACGATGTCCATGATAAAAATGTTTTCCACTAGCAAATAACCAAGTAGAACATGTGTCCTTATTACATATAGGACAAGCCAATCGACCTTCGTACTCCATCAGAAAGACAAGCATATGCTGGAAAATCATTAATGATCCATAAAATGGCAGCACGCATCTGAAACATTGACCCAGTGACAGCATCAAAAGTTTCAACTCCATGCCATAACATCTGCAACTCCTCTATTAAAGGTTGTAGATATACATCTATATCATTGCCAGGTGCCTTTGGACCAGAGATTAGTAAAGATAAAAATATGTTGGACTTTTCATACATTCCCATGGTGGCAAATTATATGGTATCAAGAGCACAGGCCAAGTGCTGTGACTAATTGACATAGTGCTAAAAGGGTTGAATCCATCACTAGCAAGACCAAGCCGTACTTTTCTATCCTCCAAACAAATGATGAACAGTCCATCCCCATGTACTTTTAAATTAATTACTTGCCTTTTTGGTGATAAACAAAACACTGTCAAAATTCTCTAACCTGTTTATCTAATCATAAGCACAGGAATTACCCAAAGAAAGTCAAGCATTTGTGGTAAGTTACATACATCTTTTCCAGAAGAGCCATAACGACTTCTTCAGAAGTTATATCGACTTTGCTCATTATAACGACTCTGTAAGTTATCGTAAGACTTCTCAGAAGTTATAACGACTTGCTCATATAACGACTCTGTAAGTTATCGTAACGATTTCTTCAGAAGTTATAACGACTTGCTCATTATAACGACTCTGTAAGTTATCGTAACGACTTCTTCAGAAGTTATAACGACTTGCTCATTATAACGACTCTGTAAGTTATCGTAACGACTTCTTCAGAAGTTATAACGACTTGCTCATTATAACGACTCTGTAAGTTATCGTAACGACTTCTTCAGAAGTTACAACGACTTGCCATGTTTCATAACGATTTCTTTAGAAAGTTACAACGACTTGCCTTGTTCATAACGATTTCTTTAGAAAGTTACAACGACTTGCCTGTTTCATAACGATTTCTTTAGAAAGTTACAACGACTTGCCATGTTTCATAACGATTCTTTTATCATCCGTTATAGAACGACTTGGTTGTGATAACGATTTCATAAGTTATCATAACGACTTCTTATCAGTCTACAGCAACTTGATCATAACGATTCTATCAGATTTTCACAACGACTGCATAAGTCATGTTTCCATTAATTAAACGTTTTTCCTTGACTTAATCTTCGTTGAATAGTCAAAGTCGCATCTCGTCTGATTGACTGCCATGCATTTAATAAAGACTGAACGTATCTCTGCATGGACACAGAACATATCTTCCATTCTGGTGTATACTCTGCATGCATCTTGTAGAACGATAAAGTATTACTAATATTTGTGTCTATCTGCTTTGACGTTGATTGACATCTGGAGATAGTATAGCTGTCTACCATTAAAGCTCAACCTTGCAGAACCTTAAGGATGTACTATCCTACAACAACGGACACAGAAGGAACTACAAGCAAACTCAGAAGATCTTATCTCTTTGCGTGCTCCAAAGAACAAAAGACTGTTGACAGGAAGCTTCACAAAACCTTCAGTCTAACGTACACCAAAGCTGTGAGACAACGGTCATCTCCTTGTCCTCATTCAAATCGGAGATACAAATACAAGATGAAGCTCGTAAGACAAGCAAGAGAGAAAATTTAATTCATACTGAAGAGCGGCTAGAACTCTGCAGCTTTCAAGTCTTCAAATTTTTCTCTAGAGCCAGAAATTCAGTCGTTTCGATCTTGGCTCTTAGCTCCCTGTGCAGTGACAAGAAAAATTAAGGAAGAGCTAGTTTAGTTCTGAGAGAGTGCACTTTGTGTAGATCTTCGTATCTCAGTGCTTGTAGCTTCAGATTGAGTTTTGTAAAAGCTTGATCTAGGGGCTAGCCTTTTTCTCTCAAGAATTTTTCCTGTGTTATTCCCTTCGTGTGGGAAGGAAGACCTGGTGGTTTCCAGGGTGGTGTTTTTCCCTTCGTGCGTGAAGGAAGACCTGGTGTTGCCAGGGTGTAGTGTTCCTTCAGGGGTGAAGGAAGACCAGCTAAGCTGGGTGGTTGTTTTTGTCCATAGGGGGACTGTACCCCAGTTAGTGAAATCCTGAGGATTGCTCAGGGACTGGACGTAGGACTCCTTAGGAGAGGAGATCCAAACCAGGATAAATCTGTGTGTTGTGTGATTGTTCTTTGTGTGATTGTTGTTTCTACTAACCTTTACTAATCCCTTCAAGAACTCTTTATGTTTGTTTGAGTTCAGGTTTTTATCAGATAAATTTTTAAAGACCCATTCACCCCCCCTCTGGGTTAGCCAACCGGGCAACACCAAAGCCATCCACAGCATCTAATGTTTTCCAACAAGCAGAGTCTGCAGGGTGACGTAGAATGCCATCTTCACAACGTTGGTCAGAATGCCATCTCATGTTTGATGCAGATTTTGAGGACTTATACAACCTTTGCAACCTTGGAATGATGGAAAATGTCGAAGAATCTTTGGGTACTTTCCGTCTCTTGTTATCATCATTGTCAATCTTTTCATCAAATTCCCATCTACTTTCTCCGCATCTTAGACAAGACTGAAGTTTCTCATTATCTTTCCAATAAAGCATGCAATCATGGGACATGAATCAATCTTGTCATACGACATTCCCAAATCATTAATAACTTTTTTCACCTCAAAAAATGAATCTGGCAATACGTCTCCATCTGGAAGAACCTCTTTTACCAACTTCAACATCAAGTCAAAAGATGTATTACTCCACTTCCCCATGCACTTAATGTTGAACATCCTGACAATGAAAGAAAGCTTGGTGTGTTTAGTACACCAGGATATAATGGTTGTTCAGCATCTTTGACTAACTTATAAAACCTTTTAGTGTTGTCATCTTTATCCTTAACACCTATGCCTGAATCCTGAGCCTGTACATCTTTTGCCATCCCAAATGCATCACGTAGCATCTCATGTAAGCCAAATTTGTAATCTCCTCCTCTACTTGTAAATTTGATGGTTCACCATGAAATTTCCAAAACCCTTTGTCTTTAATGATTCCATTGAAGTATAAGTGCTCTCTTACTGTCTTCTTATCCAATTTCTGTGCAAGCACAATGGAGGCATGGACATTTAATCACGTGATTGTTCGATCTGCCGTCAAATGCAAAGGAAATGAACTCATCTACACCATCATAATACTCTTTTGTGTCCCTACACAAATAGACATACATCAAAGTTACTTATTCATTCATCCCCAAGTACTTGAACAAAGGGATATACATCTCAACAAATACCTGACATATCCATCCAACTCTAGTCCATAGCCCTCGTCTATAATATAAGTGAACCAACTACAAAAAAAAAACCATTAAATAATGTGCTATGTAAACTCTAGAGTGTACTATGTAGACTTCAGAGCCCCTCCCATTCAACAAAAGCAAATGGGCGCCACTAAGTATGAAGATTAGCAAAGTGTGTAAGAAAATATAGATAAAGTTGGCTAAAACATTGGAAGATAATGAGAACACCATGGGATTACTCCAAAAGTAAAGTTTGTATAAGCTGATGTTGACCATCTGCAGCCTTCAGGTTGGATTGCCAGCAGAATGAGCACATTTTTTTCCTGTATCAATCTGGGAAGGATCCTTCCGCTTCAAGTATTATAAAGGGCATCTGTGTTGTTTATTATGTCAATGTGAAGTTTCTGTCCCCTTGCTTATCTTATCAGCCCATGGTCCTTGGGAGTTTCTAAGACGAAATAAATGTTACCAAAAGGAGAGTTGCATGGTGTCCTCCAAAGATGGATCCTTTTACAGGGGACCCCTTTGAGCATGTGAACAGGGGACGCCTTTTACAGTCACTTTGGCACTCTCAACAGTTGCCTTTAGTGGGACAGGAAACCACAGAGGTGAGCTTTGTGATGGAAGCTTGGAGGAAATGATTAAGATAGACAAATAATTATCTTAGAAGCTACTCAGGTGCTGCAACGTTCTGTAAATGCATGGTGGGTGGTGGGTGTGGATTTTAAAATTCAAGTTCTGCATATAACCCCCCCCCCCCCCAGTCAGGGTCCTAAATGTGTGTTCTCATACATAATTATGAGCCTCACCAGTCTCTAACTAGATTCATTGCTGCAGGTAAGAAGGCTGCTCAGTTATTAGACAGACAAAAAAGAGGCCCTTTGGAACTTTGCTGGTCCGAACTCTAGTTGATGAGGGGGAGGTGGGCACACCAAGTAGGTAGGCATGTGTGAGAGAGAGATGAGAGTGAGTGAGTGAGTGAGAGAGAGAGAGAGAGAGTTTGGGGATCACCATTAACAAAAATAGATAAGATTTTAAAACTGAAGAGATGGCTTCATCTATCACCTGGGACTTCAAATTGGTTGAAAGGGTCAGTTAATTAGGGAGCAAGGATTTGACTGATGGAAGGAATTTATTTTGATATTTTTTCTCCAAGTTTTACATATATTTGTGATGAGTTATCCTGACTGTACACACACCTTCATAATATTAAACTGACAGTATATTTTCATGTAATTGGTCCACATGAGTGAAGAAGGCAGACAACAGGATTAAGAGATGACAAGGGAACACAAGTGATACAACTCTTTTGGGTCGCATCCCAATTTTTTCTCACTGTGTATCACTCATACTCAGAGATGTCAATTTCTTTTTCTTGGGTTTGGGGAACTATTTTCCATGAAACATTGGATCCGCCCACGTACACAAAAACACAAAGCACACGTACACACGGCACCCCTAGGCCTCTTTTCATGGCATGTCAGTGCGTGTACTGGTTCCTGTCCTCCTGATGTTTTCCTCCCTCCACCTCCTGAACCATTTAACAGCTAAATGATTTAGTGTCCTCTAAAGATGGATCAAGGTTCTCTATCTTCTGTTAGGAAAACTCAAATTGCCATCTAAATCAACTTGAAGCAAATTAGACGAGGATCCTAATAATGAAGCCTCTCCCGCTCGTAGGCGGGATGGACGTTGTGGAGCATCTATATGGAGGTCTGGCAACGGTGCTTGTTCCCAAATTACTGCTTCCATCACCCATCTTTGCCTGACTGTTGTCGCCCCTGTACTGGACACAAAAAGCGGTGATAAAGGGCCCAGCATTAATTTCTGGCTAAAAAAAACCAGAGGTTGTCAGAAATGCTGGCGGAAGAAGAAGCTAGAGGAACAGCTGAAAAACTGAAAAGAACAAAAAAAAATGATGTTCTAAGGAGATGGAATAGAGCATGTACATGTGGGCAACTTGCAAATACAGATTGAGAAATCCTAATTACGTGCAAAAGGAAAGGATTAATGAGTTGCAGAAAAAATAGGTATAAGCCAACAAAATGAAAAGAGGAGAAGAAGAAATGGATCTGAAAACTGAAGAGAAGGAAGCGCCATGAATTGTTAGAATGGAAGAGATTTTGTGGAAGCAAAAACCAAGAGTGCAATGTCTGAGAGATGGAGACCTGAACATTCGTTTGTTCCATCTTTCCACAGTTATTAGACATACGTAGATGCAACAGACTGGACAGCCAAAGGATTACTGAGAAATTTCTCAACAACTTGACATTGAGAAATTAATGGTGCTACTTGTCGATCTATGTTTAGAATCCTCAAATCACTTAAACATCCTCATGCAACTCTCCTTTTGGTAACATTTATTTCCTCTTAGGAACTCCCAAGGACCATGGGTTGGTGAACAAGGGGACAGAAACTTCACATTGACATAATAAACAACACAGATGTCCTTTATAATACCTGAAGCGGATGGATCCTTCCCAGATTGATACAGGAAAAAAATGTGCTCATTCTGCTGGCAATCCAACCTGAAGGCTGCAGATGGTCAGCATTAGCTTATACAAATTTTGCTTTTGGAGTAATCCCATGGTGTTCAAATCAATGTTAACTTCTATTTGCATCGTCATCATCTTCACAATGTATAGTTTATTTGTGAACAAATCTTGGAGAATCCAGAACCTTGCATAGGGAGATAAAGGGATTCTGACAATACCATTCTTAGGAAGACAGAGAACCCATTAACGCATCATCTTATTGCTCCTTGCAAAACTCAGGAATCATGTGTTCCCCCAGAATGAAGCATTAAAAATGATAAGAAAAGGAGGAACCACATACAAAAATCCAAGGGATTTTTTTTTTTTTAAATGAAGAACCCCCATCCCGTGGAACTTATATACGGACTCAAGAATTAGTGTTCGCGAGTCATAAGATCAGAACTTCATAGTTCTTAATTTTGTGCACTTATATTATCCTATCCTCCTGAAAAAAACTCCAAATTTATACATCTCGAGGTGGGATGGACACTAAGGTAAGGTGGGATTAGAGTACTCCGACTTCTTCAGGGGACTATGCCCTTCTTCTTGATCGATGGGCACTATGCATGCCACCGGGCACATACAGTCACGGGCTCCTTCTCCCCACCTTGAGTTCTTTAGTATGTTGCGCGTCTGACGCTATGAAGGGATTAGTTTGACGAACTCTCCTCACTTCCCCTTCTTCTTCCTCCCTCTCCACCACCGTCCCCCCTCTCGGTGACTGTGCAAGGACTCAAAAGCATACAAAGTTGGGTCATACCTTGGATGGAGGAGCAAAGGCGGCGATGACGACCCACCCTTCTCCTCAAGCTTGGAAGCAGGGGCAGGGGCTAGAAAGGGCACAGAAGACAGCTTCGAGCGTCGATGCGAAGGCGACACTGGAGGGTTGAGAGGATGATTGCCGCAGTCGAGCAGGCCGCCGGGTCGTGCACGACAATAATAGATGACGACGGCGGCGTCCTTGGGCATGGATGATCACGGCCGTGTCCGGCTGGGACAACGATGGTGGCCGAGTGCTTGGGCGGCGACGATGGTGTGGTCAACGTCCGGGACGGCGACGATGGCGGCCGAGGGCGTGGTCGGCGTCCAGGACGGCGACGATGGCGGCCGAGGGCGTGGATGATCATGGCCGCGTCCGGCTGGGACAACGATGGTGGCCGCGTCCGGGACGGTGACGTTGGCGGCCGAGGGCATGGTCGGCGTCCGGCTTGGACCGGCGACGATGGCGGCCGAGGGCGTCCGGCGCGGTCGCTTGATCAATGGCAGAAGGACGGCGGCAAGGGAGTAACAAAAGGTTAGCAGAAGGAGGGCGTCCGGCGCGGTCGCTTGCTCTTCCGGCGAATGCAGAACACCGCCCAAGGGAGAACCCCACCCTTTTTATTTCCCGCCCAATGGACATGTATTGGCGCCAACATTATACCACGGTTCCAACTTTGTTGGGATGTCACGAGTACATCAATAACTATTTAATAGCTATCTATAGGTGTATACATTTTTTTGTTACATTTACTAATAAACCATGGCTAAAAGCAAACTATTCTCTCGCACTTTATAAAACCATAACTATATCTTTGTATCTACATATGGCTAAAAAAAGCGTGGTATAACCTTAGAATGGACAGATTAACATGTATAAGTGGGGTTATACCTACGTATTCCCTATTGTAGGTAAATATGTAGGTATAGCCCCAATTTGTTGTAGTGTCTAGTCGTTGCTGATCTTCTCTTCATTTGTCTAATCAGACTCTGGTGGTCCTCGGGCTGTAAGTATAGAAGAGAGTGTTAGCATGAAAGAGTGTTACAAGATAACAGTGCATGCTGCTGTGTTTCTGCTAACATACTGAAAATAGTAGTTCATATCTTTTGACAAGACTCTGAAATATGTATGCAGCTTTTTCTGTCAGAAGAATTTTGACTTTTCATTAGGCACCAAACATATTTGAAATATAAGGCAATCTGTGTTGAACGAATCCATGAAGAAATCGTTATGAGCATGACTTACGAAATCGTTATGTGAAGAGTCATTGCTCATTTGTAAACAAATCGTTGTGTGCTACTAAGCAAATCATTATGATGCTTAATGAATCGTTTATAGTGATCAAAGAAATCGATGTAAGGAACAAATCGTTGTTCTCTCCAAAGAAATCGATGTGATCACTAAAGAATCGTTATGCAAGTAAATCGTTATGATCACTTGAAGAAATCGATGTGATCACTAAAGGAATCGTTATGCAAGCAAAAATCGATGTGAGGACAAATCGTTGCGCTCACTTATCAAATAGTTATAGCCATTTACGGAATCGTTGCGAAGGCAAATCGATGCGGTTCCTTAAGAAATCATTATGAGACCCAAATCGATGTGAGCCTTAATGAATCGTTATGAAGGGTAAATCGATGTGAGGGCAAATCGTTGTGCTCACTTATCAAATCGTTATAAGCCCTAAACGAATCGTTATGGCGCTTATAAAATCAATTAAAAACTAAATCGTTGTAGCACTTATAAAATCGATCAAAATAAATCGTTGTAGCGCTTAATTTGGCACTTGAACTGAAATCGATGTATATAGATTAGACATCGATTTTATCATTTTAGTGCGCCTTATTGCATCAATGTGAGACTTAGCATTTTGCTATAAGATTGATGCGACACAGATGAAACAAAAATTCAATAACATTTAATTACTCATAAATTTTGAAATCATCATAAGTTTTGTTATCACCAAAATACAAGGACAAACAGAGAGAGGTTCAACAAAAACCAAACTAACACACGCTACAACCAATAGTAGCACGAGTTCGAAAGCACGACGCCACCACACGGGACAGACTATTAGTTCATGACGCCAGTATCCAACCCGGAACAACACAGCACAAGAACTACCTCTCAGTCTCGTAGTCACGGACGTAAGGTCCAACTGCCGCTCCACAACACCAGTAAAGCCAAAGAACTGTGGAGACCAATCAAACACCACAACCTACAGGTCACACACCTTGCAGGCCCATTCCTGACACCTTTAGAGACTCTGGCCCGAGCTCCCTAAAGTGGGCACTGGTAACAGGACTAGCTGGGGCCCAGTACGTCTACTGGTGTCCGTAACCCCCAACCACGAGCGCGTTACAAGCGACCAAATAACAAACTCTCACAAGTCGCTGTCCCCTGCCATCTTTCCCTCAGCCGGACGACAAATCTCCCGAGAGCGAGGGTGTCCAGGAAGATGACAAGACCTCGACGGTACCACTGTACCAGGACAAGCCCTGAGCACACACAGGTGCCTGGCTCACACAAAATCTGGGGCACCCAACTGAAGAGGTATTCCGGAATAGGCGCCGGACCACCACACTCAGCTAGCATACACACCATGTCAGTCACTTAGTATCACGGTATAACGTATATTAAATATACTAAACATAACTGGCTTGTCATCGATCACTATGTGACCTCTAAACCATCCTACACTGGTACACATTTATATCACAACAGTACAACACAACCTTGCCTATCATTGGTCACCCCGTGATCTCTATGGCAACACATACTACTTAATGTATATATCATTGTAATATTCTTTAAAAGACAACAATAGACTAGGGCTAGGTTCATGTGTGGACCTTCACTACCCAGTCACCTCAAACTGACTATACCTGTTATAGTACAATAATCATAATATCAAACCACTAGCCATGCATACTCATGCACGACACTCAAACCATATAAACGCCACGTAAAAGCATGCTCACTTAGTGAGCACCACCCTTATCACGTAAACCACGCACAAACGACACGCTAACCACGCTCATGGAGCGCTACATGTGCCAATGCATCACTAGCATTGCCATGCACAATACTTAAATGATAATCGGATAAAACAACATCAGAAGCACCCTCGGTTGTGGTCGCGACAAAGGACAAGGCCGCCTTCTAATTGCGACGCCACGACACGGCGCGATAGGAAATCTTGTCGTGATGGGTTGGCCTGTCGCGACTAGTCGCGACAACCGGGTCTGTCGCCTTCTCAGGCGAAAAACCTAACCCGAAAACCCTCTCCAGATTTCCATGCAAACCACCCTAAACACAATTTCAAGCCGGTTTCATGCTCATTTCACCTCCTAGACATGTATCTACTAATTTTAAAGCGGTAAACAAACCATCATGAAATCCATGTAACAAATCAAGGTAGAACTCCCTACCTTCACGAAGAACAACGCAAACCACGCATGGCACAGCGTCTCCCCCGCTCCATGCGACGTCCTTGCATCGAGAGAGCGTCGAACACCACGTCGGAACGCCGAATTGCCCCGAAATCCACCACAGCTCCTCCCCTAGGTCGAGCATGATGAACAGTCTATCACCATGTAATTTAATTCAATTACTTTATATTTTGGTGATTCACAAAACCATGATAAAGGTTACTAACACTCTTTCTACAAGTCTTGAGCACAGGAAATAAAACCAAAGGAAAATAAGCCAAACAGGTAAGAATTAATCACTCTATTGAAAATGCAACGATTTGCCCTCTTTGCATCAATTTGCCCTCTCAACGATTCATTAAGTGATCGCAACGATTTGCCTTCACAACGATTCGTTAAGTGATCGCGTCAATTTGCCTCACAACGATTCATTAAGTGATCGCAACGATTTGCCCTCACAACAATTCGTTAAGTGGTTCGTAACGATTTGCTCTTGTAACGATTCCTTAGTCTTCGTAACGATTTTGTTAGTCATCATAACGATTTGCTTGTCATAACGATTCCTTTAGTCCTCGTAACGATTTCGTTAGTCATCATAACGATTTTCTTGTCATAACGATTCCTTTAGTCCTCGTAACGATTTCATTAGTCATCATAACGATTTGCTTGCAACATCATAACGATTTGTACATCGATTTGCTTATAACGTCATAACGATTTGCATATCAATTTGCTTGCAACATCACAACGATTTGTATATCAATTTGCTTATAAAGTCAAAACGATTTGCACATCGATTTGCTTATAAAGTCATAACGATTTGTACATCGATTTATTTATGACTTCATAACGATTTGTTTACCAATGCATATAACGATTTGTGTATGCATCTGTTTACTCATCTTGCATAACGATTACATAAGTCATGCATATAACGATTTCATGGAAAACAACGATTCAATTTTTGAGTCAATTTGTGAATTCGTTGAAAAGTCAAAATCTTCACTTATATCTTTTTGACAGCCATGCATTTATTATGATAGTACGTATCACTGCATGCATGGAGACAATATCTTCCATTATTGTATCTTCTCTGCAAACATCTTTCTGAACAACAAAATGACATTATTATTTTGATGAACATTCATTCTGATGTTGACTGACAACAAGAGACATCCTAACTGTCTACTGTTCAAGCTTTAAATATGTGCAGGTCTCTGACTGTATCCGTCATACAACGTTGGACAAAATAGAAGCCAAATAAGACTTCAAAAGATCATCTCTCTCTCTCTCTCTTTGCGTGCTTAAAAGGATGAAGGACTGTTGACTGGAAGCTTCCAAGTGTCAAGCAGTCTAACGTACACTTATGCGTAGAGACAACGGGCACTTCAACGTTTGAATTTCAAAAGATGATATATATGAAGTTCCTGAAGCGTCAAAAATATGTGTGTGGTGGAACAACAAGCTACAACGCCCTCGATCTACTGTGCAAGCTTTTCTGAGAGCCAAGCTAAAATTCCCATTAGTTTTTAGCTCTTGCTCTGTGTGCTAATTTCAGATCTGTGAGAGAGCTTTTTGTTCTGAGAAGAGTTCTTGATTGTAGATCTCTTTCTTCTCAGTTCTTGCTTCAGATCAAGCAGTATTCTATAAGCTTGATCTAGGGGCATCATCTCTTTGTCACATTCTCTTGTGTTTGCTCCCTTCGGTTGTGAAGGAAGACCTGGTGGTATCCAGGGTGTTGTTCCCTTCTGTTGTGAAGGAAGACCTGGTGGGGTATCCAGGGTGTTGATCCCTTCTGTTGAAGGAAGACCAGCTGGGGTGCTGGGTGCTGTAGTGTCCTTAAGGGGGACTGTACCCTTGTTAGTGAAATCCTGAGATATTGCTCAGGGACTGGACGTAGGACTCCTAAGGAAAGGAGATCCGAACCAGGATAATTCTCTGTGTCATGAGATTGCTTTTGTGTGTTTGATCTTTCGATTCTCTAACACTAACAATCTGCAAAGTGTGTTTTGTGTGACTATTTTGTGAACAGGTTTTGAGTCTTAAATAATTTTTAAGAATGCCATTCATCCCCCCTCTGGGCTTGCTAGCTGGGCAAAAAGTGGTATCAGAGCAAGACTCTTCGACAAAGAAGAAGATCCAACGATCTGAAGAGAAAAGATCAAATGGCAGCCCAAGGGTACTCAGAAGGTCTGTCAGTCAACAGGCCACCGCTATTCGATGGAGAAGATTACACCTGGTGCTACTGCATTTTTCAGTCCAAACGGCATACGAGTGAAACAATACAGACCTCTTTGTGTGGTGAGGATGTTTTGTCCTCGTCTCTAGAGCCATTCTTATCTGGTGGTACCCGGAGTAGGCGGCGAGGAAGCTCAAGAGCTCGTGCTCGGCCGTTGAATCAACTAGTGATCGATCTGAGTAGTGGGAAGCTATCCTTTGGACATGCCTTGTTTAGGTCGGTGGAAGTCTACGCACATCCGCCACTTGCCATTCGCCTTCCGTACCAAGACGACGTTGGGACCCATTCGGATAGAAAGAATTCTGACGGTGCTGCATGCAAGTACTTTGTCAAGTGTTTTCCAACCACTTCTATCGATCAGCCGACAAAGGTCTCTTGTTCTGACGGATGGGTCGGGCTTCGGGATTACAGTTCAAGTGATGTGGATGACTTTCGGGTCTATTCCTAGAAGGTCGTCATCCGACCAGGTAATACGTTGCCACTACGGGCGAGGGGAAAGCGACGATCTCGCCTTCAAGTTTTTGAGTTCGGTCCCGACAACAGGACTCCTTCTCGACTTTTATTTGTTTAGTTTGTTCCACTGGTTCGTGTCTTTGGACGTTATCAACACTGGCACATACTCCGAATAGTGGGTTCTTTTGCTTTGATGAAGTTTACATAGCACTGGCGAGCCTTAGCCTGACTCTCGACGACTTCCCTATCCCGCCAGGAGTTGGGAACTTCAACTTCTGGTGATATGTTGACGGTACTCCCCCTAGCTCCCGAGCAGACCACGTCCGAAGATCGCGTTGTAAGCCGACTTCACTTTTACTATAAGGAAGTCGACCTCACCGTTACATGTCGCGGACGGGGGCCTAATGTCACCTTCAGCCTGACGGACCCCTCGGCAGTGACGGGCGTCCCACTAAAACCAAAACAAAGGGGTGGCGACCGGTTGAGCTTTGTGCTCAGGTTAGTCATCTTGAGGAAACAGTCATAAAATAGGACGTCGGGTGCTGCCCCATTATCGAGAGGATACGATGTACGGTGTATCCACGATGTCGGCGTGGATGACCAGTGCGTCGTCGTGGGGAAGCTCAACCGACAGCATCTTCAGTGGAGAAAGTGATAACCTCCCTTGTGCCTGGCACGGGCCGCTTAAGCCGAGGATAGTGGCCGATGCGTATGCCTTCCTTTTTCTGCTACTGTCACCGCCGCTTGCCGACCGTCGGCGAGGACTAAGATGGCCCCTTTTCCCTTCGCGCTCAGATCCTCCTCAGGTTCGCACTCCTTCGGTTTGCCGTCGATGACATCCTTTCGATTATTCCTCTACGCAGCATCTCCGCGATCTCCATCTTAAGGCTTCTGCACTGGTCGGTGAGAGACCGTAGCCCTTGTGGTACTCGCAATAGAGGTCGGGCCCCCAGACCGGAGGGAGGCCTCGGCCATAGGCTCAAGTCGCCTAAACTCTGGCAGCTTCTTGATGTTGGGAGGATCTCCGAGGTAGCCCCCGAAGCGAGGGGAGATCCTGATGCGTCGGTATTCGTCGGGTCGACGGTCCAACTCCCGCCGACCTCCGAGTCTCGGCGCCTTTCCCGCGCGACTCCTCCCTCCTTGGCCTTTTCTTGCCTGGCCTGTGCTTGCTGTGCCTTTCTCGAGTGGTCGCTTGAGTCTTCCACAGCTCCAAGGGTCGACTCTAGCCTCACGTACTTCTGCATCCGAGAAAGGAGGTCGGAGGGAGACTTACTGGGGGTTTCTTGGCGATGGACGCCACGAACGCCACGTCGGTGTACAACCTCGTGAGTATGTTGACCACCGTCCTTAAGTCCAGATCTACCACTTTCATCACTTCGATCTGGAAACGCTTCGCATAGTCTCAGAACATCTCGTTCTCCTTCTGAGCGATCAGCCATAGGTCGTCGGTACATAGTGAGAGCTGTAACGTATTGTAGAAGTGGTCTAGGAACTTTGGGCTAGGTCGGCGAAGCTAGGGATCGACCGTGCGGGGATGCGGGGGAGCGCTTGAACCATGCAGCACGCATCGTACAGAGTAGACATGAAAGCACGACACTTTAAGGCATCAATGACATTTACCATTTCACCGCCCCTGGAAGTGGTCGAGGTGGTGGACTGGGTTGGTCGTCACGTTGTAGCGTCTGAATTTTGGCAGTGGGAACTTCGGTGGAACCGGCGCCGAGGTGATTTCTTCAGCGAAGGGCGAGGCGGTCAGAAGCGTCGCCACAGACGGGGCGCGCATGGCGAGCTGCAAGGCTTCTATCTTTCTGTTCATTTCACGCAGATCGTCTTTCCACCGGGGGTCGAAGGGCGACTCACTTATGGTGGCTGGAGTGGATTCCGTCGTGAAATGATCGGTGACGTCGGTTACACTGCATTTTCGCCACAACGATTGGGATAAACCGGAGGAATGTTGTCGGCTTGGTTAAGCCCGGCGCGGGAATTCCAGCCGCTGCTTGTTGGACGTCAGCATGGCTTACGACAAGGGGTGGCGCACGTTGCCGGCTAGGGACCTCCACGTCCACCTGAGTGTAGGGTTGAGTGTGTTTTGGAATTCCTAAAATTATATTTTAATGATGACCAATGAACGTCACTCCTACTTTGATTTTGATGATGACATATTGTGATTTTGATGATGATATGTTGAACATTTTATAATTCTATTCATAACACCATAATGCTTAAAACAACATGTTTTATGTTTGGCATCTCATATTTTAAGATAAATATCTTGTACAATGATTTATGTCTTAATTTGTAGGTGTATACAGATTTTGTCATGGTGTGTCGACACACTCACTATTGGTGTCGACACAGGGTTCAAACCCAAGGCAAAATTATGAAGAAATGGTCAGTGGGTGTCGACACCAGGATCAAGTAGTGTCGACACTAGTCTCAGCTCCCAGAGATCCCAGTTGAGAGGTCTGTACTGTGTGTCGGACACAGCCTCAAGTGGTGTCGACACTAGATCCAGTTCCCAGAAGGACCTGTTTGCCAGACTGGGACAGTGTGTCGACACAGCCTGAAGTAGTGTCGACACTAGTGACTCTTCAGAGAACCAATTCTGCCAGTTTGGGACAGTGTGTCGACACACTCTGTAGTAGTGGAGAACACCCGGCTAAATCTCAATTTCGTGAAATCATCTGGACACGTGGCCGCTTGGGGTTCAAGGGGATCTACCTAGGTTTGTGCCCACGTACCTAGGCCTCTTATGGACATAGGGGGTATAAATACCCATGTCCTTGGCATTCAAAGGCATCCACGATAGAACAAGCCAAGACCATTCTGGAAAAGGAGATTTGAGCGGGAAAGAGGCATCTGCATCCAGAGGAGCAGAGCAGCGACGCGCCAAAGGGAGAAGAAGGAGAAGAAGGGAGAAGAAGAGGAGAAGCTCGAGATTGCAAGAGTGCTGATCCAGAAGGAGATCCAGCCAAGTTTGTAATGGTCATAGTCTTGAATTTCTGGGGAATCTATGTATGTGTTCTACACAGATCTCCAATTCTATTTATCTTCATCATTCTATTGTATGAGATAGATTGTGCTAAAGGATCTATTCTCTAAGTGTGCTTGGTCTAGCAGAACTTAGATCTATTGTGATCCAGAGGTTAAGTACTTTGTACTCTGTTTTGGAGCCGTAGTGCTCTGGGTTGGAGCCGTTGTGCTCTGGTGCTTGAGCCGTGGTGCTCAAGGCTTGTGAATTGCTGAATTCACAAGTGGTCTTTGGAGTAGGTCGGTGAGCCTATCTCCTGGGTTTCTTTGAGTTGTTGAACTCAAAGAGGTTAGAGTTGTCGTGCTCTAGTTTGTACTGCTCTTGTGTTAGTGGTTCCTCCGTTGTGAGGAGGTGGACGTAGGAGACACAAGTTGTGTTCTCCGAACCACCTTAAAATCTTTAGTGCACTGTGGTTTGTTGTTCTTATTCACTATACTCACACACCACACTTGGATCTGATCGAATTGTGTGGTTATTCATTTTAATTCCGCTGCCATACACACAATATCTTGTTCATTTACCAAAGTCACATATTCGATCCCCAACATCTGGTAACAGAGCAGATCAGAGTCAATTCTATACTCTGAGGTGCTTTGGTGAATTTTTTGTTTTTAGATTTTGATTACTCAATTACTTGCCCAATTTGCTATGTGCTTTGGTTTGATTGTTTCTATCATAGACTCTAGAGGTTTGTTGTGAGGGTCATTCAATCAATAAGCCTTTATTTTTTGATGGTACTGACTATCCTTATTGGAAGAATAGGATGATGGTTTTTCTTAGAGCACAGAACTATGAAGTATGGAGAATTGTTGAAAAAGGACCAAATGAAGTCATAGGAGATGAAGACCAATGGACCGGGAGCAGATCAGAAGGGTCACCCTGAACTACGCGCCATGAACATGCTGCAATGTGCCATCCATCTGAAGGAATATTCCAAATCTCCATGTGTAAGTCTGCTAAGGAGATGTGGGATAAATTAGAATTGCTTTATGAGGGCACATCTCAGGTCAGGGAGACTAAGGCTAACATGTTAGTTTTGATTATGAATTGTTTATCATGAAATCTAATGAAACTATATCTGAGATGTTTGCCAGGTTCATGGTTATTATTAATAGACTTCGAGCTTTGGGTAAGTAATACTCAAATGAAGAATTGGTAAGAAAAATCTTGCGTTCATTATCTCCTGTATGGCACACTAAAGCAACTGTCATTGAAGATTCAAAGGATTTATCCAAAATCACATTGGATGAACTTATTGGATCATTAATGACATATGAGTTAAATCTTAAGAGATCAGAAGAAACACATGCTAAAAACAAAAAACCATTGCTCTCAAAGCTTCATCAAGTAATAAAGGACAATCTAAAGAAAATTCTGAGTCTGAGAAATCTGAATCTAATCATGATAATCTTGCTTTCATCACTAGACAATTTAAGGCATTTTGAAATCAAACAAGATGAATTTTGATAATAAGCAAAAATGCATGTCTAGTAAAAAGAAACATTTCTCTCATGTTGATCATAAGAAAACTGATGAAATTCCTGTGTGTTACAGGTGCATAAATCTGGACATATGAAGGCTGACTGTCCAGAAGGCAAGAAGGAAAAGCACAAAAACCCACAAGAAGGAGTTTCACAAAAGAAGAACAAGGCCATGGGTACTACATGGTCAGATGATGAAAGCTCAGACTACAATGAAGAATCTTCAAGTTCAGAAGGGAATGAAATCTGCTTCATGGCTGGAAGCAGTGAAGAACAGGTAGATATATGCTCCTTGAAACAATTACCATTGAAGATTGGCAAGAAGCATATGGTAATTTAGTTGAAAAACCTTCTGATGTTAGAAAAGAAAATAAATATTTGAAAAGAAAAATTGAAAGCATTCTTCATGATACTTCATCATCTGAAAAGATTTCTGAATTGGAAGCTCAAGTTTCAGATCAAATCAAAGAAAATGATGAAATGTTGATCTTTGTGATAATCTCAAATTGAAAATGCAAAAATTGAACAAAAAACTTATCAACTCTGTTAAGAAATTCGAAGAAAAAGAAAGGGAAAATCATGAAAATTGAATCAAATTGAAACAACTCAATCTTTGCATTAAGAAGAAAAAAGATATCTCAAGAACTTCACTCAAGGGAAAGACAATCTGAATGCTCTACTTGGAGTCAAGATGAATTCAAAGCAAATGGTTAGGTTTGAACCACACAAAATTCAAAGAAAACTGAATCATCTCAAAAGAAAATAAAATCATCAAAAACTCCTTTAATAAAATTTGTTAAGGCAAGCTCATCTGTGAAAACAAAGGAAAAATACAAAAATAAAAAGAACCTGAGAGGTCGGCGCACATACCTTACTTAGGTCGAACACACTATGCACAGGTCGACCTATCCCAGTCAGAGGTCGACCTACCCTTTTTTATAAAAATCACAAAAACTTCAAACCAATCAATAATCATTTTTCTCATGGAAATTGGAATGTTTCTCCTCTTACAATTCAAGATGGAATAAGTCTTGGAACCAAAGGTACAGTGAAACCAATGGTTCAATCCTTATTTCTATCATTCATCTTTTCCTGCATATCAACAGCAATACATGCCAAGTTTTCACAGTGGAACAAATCAACTACAAGGAATACTGTTCAGAAAATTGAAAAACAAAAAGTTGAATCTTTTGTTTCAAAAAATACTGTGAAGAAAAATACACAAATTTGGTAGAAAGGATTTGTTATCTTTCTTACTCAAGATGTTGGTACCAATCTCATGTGGGTACCAAAAACTTTTCTTGTCTAATTTGTTATGTGCAGGAAAGCCGTGCATCAATTCCAACAACATCTGAATTCTTGACAGTGGATGCTCACGGCACATGACATGAGACATAAATAAATTTTCATGTTTGATTGAAAAGGAAGGTGGATCAGTCATTTTTGGAGGTAATAATAAAGGAAAAATAATGGCAAAGGAAAAATTAGTAAGTCTGCATTACCTAAGTGATGATGTTTGTTTAGTGAGGGTTTGAACTACAACTTGCTTAGCATTAATCAATTGTGTGACAATGGTCACAAGATTCTTTTGAACATGATTCATGCAAAAATAATTGACTCCTCTTCTGAGAAAATTAAGTGATTGGAAAAAGAGAAAATAGTTTACATGATTGATTTGTGTGATAAATCCTCTTTAAATGTTTGCTTGATTGCAAATAAAAATGACACAGCTTGGTTGTGGCACAAAAGGTTGGGTCATGCAAGTTTCACAACCATTAGTAAACTCATAAGAATGAATCTTGTAAAAGGTCTTCCTGAATCTCTTCCAGTCTTTGACAATCCTATTTATGGGATATGTGCTCAGGAAAAACAAACAAGAAAATCTTTTAAAGTGTTCAATGAAGTACTTACATCTAAACCACTTGAGTTGCTTCATATGGATCTTTTTGGTCCAACCAGAACTCAAAGTCTCAGTGGTAATAGATATGGCTTTGTGATCATTGATGACTTTACAAGATATACTTGGGTCTTATTCCTATCCCATAAAAGTGATGCATGTTCAGAATTCAGGAGATTTTACAATTCTGCCTTAGTGGGTTTATCTTTTAACTAAATCCATTTTGACAGATCATGGGGGTGAATTTGAAAACAAATCATTTTCTGATCTCTGTACTGAACTGAAAATTCTCCATAAGTTTTCTTCCCCTAGAACTCCAGAACAAAATGGAGTTGTAAAAAGAAAAAATAGAATCTTGTGGAAATGGCCAGAACTATGCTCATTGAAAGTAAACTGTCTAAATCTTTTTGGGCAGAAGCTATACATAGCTAATTTCATTTTGAATAGAGCATTAGTAAGACCAAAGATTAGAAAAACCCTTATGAGTTGTTCAAGAATAAAAACCAAGTGTGTCATATTTCAAAATTTTTGGTTGCAAATGTTTTGTTCACAATAACAACAAAAAAATCTTGATAAATTGATGCAAAAAGTTTTGAATCAATCTTCTTAGGTATTCTGAAACTTCAAGAGCTTACAAGTTTACATCTTGAAAAATAAGACTGTGGAAGAATCTCCACATGTCTTTTTGATGAAAATTGTAAAAGATTGACATTTCTGATTTGTGCAGAACTAAAAATGTGATGATCATGATGAATTTCTTGAACATCCATCTACAAATCTTGAAGATTAAGAAGTACCAAATGTTCATGAGGTTCTTGAAATGCCTCTTCAAGTGATTCAGGTAATCATGCTCTTGAAAATCATGCAAATCCTGAGGTAATTTCTGAACCCAGATTTTTAAGAGATCATCCATTGAAAGCATTGTGGTAATTTGCAAGATGGAATTCGAACCAGATCATCTTTCCATTCTGTCATAGTTGAAGATTCTTTGGCACTACTTTCCCAAATTGAACCCAAAAATGTTGATGAAACTTTATCTTGTGAAAACTGGATAGATGCTATGCATGAAGAGCTTCATCAATTTGAAAGAAATCAAGTTTGAGATTTAGTACCAAAACCTTCAGATTTAACTTCTGTCATTGGAACTAGATGGATTTTCAGAAATAAATTAAATGAATCTAGTCAAATTGTTAGAAATAAAGCTAGACTTGTTGCTTAAGGGTATAACCAAGAACTTGGTATTGATTTTGAAGAATCTTATGCCTCTGTAGCAAGACTTGAAGCTGTTAGAATATTCTTGCATTTGCTGTTTCTTTGAAATTCAAGGTCTTTCAAATGGATGTCAAGAGTACTTTCTTGAATGGTTACATAAAAGAAATATTTTTGTCAAACAACCCCCTGGTTTTGAAAATGAAAAATTTCCCAATCATGTTTTTAAATTCAATAAGGCTCTATATGGTCTTAAGCAAGCTCCAAGAGCTTGGTATGACCAGTTGAGCTCCTTTCTTGTAAATAAATGTTACATAAGAGGAAAATGATCAAACTTTGTTTACAAAAACTGCAAAAAAAAATTATTGCTGTTCAGGTTTATGTTGATGATATCATTTTTGGCTCCATAGATAATAATTTGTGTAATGAGTTTGCCCATCTTATGCAATCTAAATTTGAAATGAGTCTAATGGGTGAACTTACATTCATTTTAGGTCTGCAAGTACATCAAACTGCTGAAGGAATTTTTCTGAGTCAAACAAAATATGTCAAGGAGTTGCTCAAGAGGTTTGACTTCCAAAACATCAAGCCATCCAACACACCAATGGCCACAAGTGTAAGACTTGAGAGTGATGCTTCTGGTAAGCCTGTTAATGCTAAACTTTACAGAGGTATGATTGGATCTCTTTTTTATCTAACTACCTCTAGGCCAGATATTCAATTCAGTGTCTGCATGTGCGCCAGATTTCAAGCAAATCCTAAAGAGAGTCACATGTCTGCTGTTAAAAGAATTTTTCAAATATCTTATTTCTTCGTGTGATTTGGGTCTTTGGTATTCTGCTGGGTGTAAATTGGACTTGATTGCATATAGTGATGCTGATTATGTCGGGTGCAAACTTTATAGAAAAAGCACTAGTGGGTTGTGTTTATATCTAGGAAGGTGTCTTATTTCTTGGGCTTCCAAAAAGCAACATTCTGTAGCTCTTTCAACTGCAGAAGCTGAGTATGTTGCTGCTGGTAGCTATGGTACCCAAGTCCTTTGGGTCAAACATCAACTTCTAGATTATAATCACACATTAGGTTGCATTCCCATTCTTTGTGACAACACAAGTGCTATAAATCTGTCCAAAAATCCTATTCAGCATTCCCGCACAAAACACATTGATATTCGGCATCATTTCCTTCGAGATGAAGTCTCAAAGAATTCTTTTGAACTCCACTTCATTGACAAAGAAAATAAATTGCAGACATTTTCACTAAGCCTCTTGCAGAACCTAGATTCACTTCTTTAGAAGGGAACTTGGTTTATGCAAGTTTTCACATGTCTGTTATCTTCATCTCACCTCTTTGTGAAAATAAAAGCCATTCTTTCTTGCAAATAAATTCCTACTTCTCAGTTGCATTGAAATTTTTGGTATATCAAATAGTGATTTGAAGAAAGGCAGGTTAGGCTTGTCTGGACACTTTCACTATGCGTGAGTATATGACTCCGCCAAGTATCAAGATTCCTTTATGCAATTGTTGAGGGGGAGTATTTGTTAAGGAGGAGTTTTTGTCTATTCTTCAATCATTTCTCTTGACATTTGTTGTCTATGTTGAGCCCCAATCATCAGAATTTTTGAATCATTGTGCTATTTTCTTATGAGAGAATTAAGACATTGAACTAAACTCATTGTGCATTTAGTTTAATTTCAAAGATTCATTATCATTTCAAGATTAAGCATCTTAATACTGAATATTTTTAAATAATTTGCAAAACACTTGTAGGCACATGAATGGCTTTACTATTTAACATGTGCATGTTTAAGCCTCATTTTTCCCACATGTTAACAATAATTTCTCTAAATTCTAATCATGTCTTTTCTAGTCAAAGCACTCAAATTCCTGCAAAACATCAAAAGAAAATGATAAATAATCTGGAAAGATGCAAACAGAGCAATGCAAAATTTTTTAACCACTGAGTAACCGGGCCATTTCACCTAAAAAGTGATTTGTTTCGCGTCAAAAAGTGAAAATCAAAGTTTTCAACTCTGTATAAGATAATGAAAGTTAAACCGCTAAGTAATCAGGAGATATTGCATCTAATCAATGTGATCTCTTGCACTGAAAAGTGAGATTTAACTAATTTATTCTTGTATTCTTTCCCAGTTCAAAATGAAAGAAAATCAAATAGACATGATGAAAAAGCTTAAGACCTTCATAAAGTTCATGTTTACTGAGTTTAGACCTATTATTTCACATTGTGTTAAACTTAAAGCTCCTAACATCCTTGTTAATATTTTTGCTCACTCATATAAATCACTTTATTTCATATTTGCATCATTATTTTAACCACATTCAGATCATTATACTTTGCTATACTTTGTGTTGAGTGTGTCTTTGTGATTAAACTTTATTACACAATACAAAGAACAATAACTTCTCTCATATGTCAATATCACTTTGCCTCATTTATTTTGATCATTCCTGACCTTTCATTACTTACATTTCATTTCTTCATCTCTTATAATCATTGTTTCTCTCTCTTATCTATCTTTTTGATGTTGTCAAAAAGGGGGAGAAAGTTGGTAAGTTCCTTAAAGGAGGAGAAAGTCTTTTTGGGGGAGAAAGTTCAAAGAGTGTATATGGTTAAAGGGGAGTTGTTGCAGTTAAAGAAGTCAGGCTATTGGAGATTGTGCATATGTTTTATCATCATCAAAAATGGGGAGATTGTAGGGTTGAGTGTGTTTTGGAATTTCCTAAAATTGTATTTTAATGATGACCAATGAACGTCACTCATACTTTGACTTTGATGATGACATATTGTGATTTTGATGATGATATGTTGAACATGTTATACATTCTATTCATAACACCATAATGCTTAAACAACATGTTTTTGATGTTTGACATCTCATATTTTAATGATAATATCTTGTACTAATGATTTATGTCTTAATTTTGCAGGTGTATACAGATTTTGTCATGGAAGTGTCGACACACTCACTACTGGTGTCGACACAGGGTTTCAAACCCAAGGCAAAATTATGAAGAAATGGTCAAGTGGTGTCGACACAGGATCAAGTAGTGTTGACACTAGTCCCAACTCCTAGAGATCCCAGTTGACAGGTCTGTACTGTGTGTCGACACAGCCACAAGTGGTGTCGACACTAGATCCAGTTCCCAGAAGACCTGTTTGCCAGACTGGGACAGTGTGTCGACACAGCCTGAAGTAGTGTCGACATTAGTGACTCTTCCCAAAGAACCAATTCTGCCAGTTTGGGATAGTGTGTCGACACACTCTGTAGTAGTGTCGACCACTCTGGCTAAATCTCATTTTCTTGAAATCATCTGGACACGTGGCCGCTTGGGGTTCAAGGGGATCTGCCTAGGTTTTTATGGCCACGTACCCTAAGGCCTCTTATGGACATATGGGGGTATAAATACCCATGTCCTTGGCACTCCAAAGGCATCCACGATAGAACAAGCCAAGACCATTCTGGAAAAAAGATTTGAGCGGGAAAGAGGCATCTGCATCCAGAGGAGCAGAGCAGCGCCGCCAAAGGGAGAAGTGATAGCCCACGAATGCGTCGTTAAACACGTGACTAACAATCTCAAATATTCGGCCTACACTAAAGATTTTAACAGTAGTTAAGTGATGAGAGCGAGTCGAATCCACAGGGAAAAAGATTTTAGAGTTGAAAACCTTGAGTTTTTGTGTAGGAAAATAACTTGGCGATATTAATACTAAGTTGCTCAAAATAAATCTAAACTATGTTAAATAAGTAAGGAAGGAGATAGAGAGAGAGAATGAGCGAACATGAGACATGATTCAACGTTACAATCTAGTGATCTACTAAATAGTAAAAAAAATATTTAACAAAGAATAAGTTATACCAACCCAAAACGTTAACAATTACACCAAAGAAAGGTATGAAATAGCTAGAAGAAAAAGAGAGAGAGAGAACAAGAAGAGAGAGAGGAGAGAGAGCGCAGGAAAAAGAGGAGAGAGAGAGACGATAGAGAGGAGAGAGAGAAGAGATAGAGAAGAGAGAGAGAGTGATAGAAGAAAGAGAGAGGCGAGAGAGAGAGGATGCGAAAGAGAAGAGAGAGAGGAGAGAGAGATGAGAGACGCGGAGAGAGAGAGGACACCGAGAGGAGGCGCTGCGCCTCTACGTTCATGCATGCACGTAGGGGCAGCGGCAGACGCGAGGATGTGGGCGCGCGGGCGGCAGGCGGGGCCTGGGCGTGCGGCCAGGCGGGCGCGGGCTGAGGCGGGGCGCTGGCACGCGGGGCAGCAGGCGGGCGGGCTGGGCGGTGGTGGCGCGAGCAGCTGACGCAGGTGACGCGGCAGACGGGCTGGTGGCCGGTGCTGCTGCTGCTCTTCTGCGTTCCTGGGAGAAAGGAGGCCGGGAGAGAGGAAGAAAGAAAGAAGAGAGAGAGGAAGAAGAAAGAAGAAGAGGGAGGTGTGTGCGGAGGAAAGAGGGAGAGAAAAGAGGGTAAGAATAATTCTCGAGAGAGAGAGGGGGAGCTTTTTTAATAGAGAGAGGTTTTCAAATAGGGAGAAAATCTTGAGAAAAATAGAAAGAAGGGAGAGAAAGAAAAAGGAAGGCGGCTAGAATTTTGCAACTTTTTGTATATGCCAGATTTGTCCCTGCTAGATTGCTTGGTCCATTGGCTCGTTAAGTACTTCATAAAATGGCTCATTAACCTGCAAATACAACATACAATTGAATTTAATCAATTATCGTCCATGATAATAGAAATCTTATGAATTTATCAAGTATTAGTCATCAAAATGGCATGATTATTCATGATAATTGTGATATATCACATCCTTCAACTTACTCATTGCTAGTCCCTTAGTAATGCACACAAGTGAATAATTGGGACTAACAGGAGTACAAAACATCATACTTCATGACAAGAAAGTAAGAATGAGAATGTTTGGTCATAAGTATTTCAAGTTACAGTCGAGAGTGTCAAAGGCAAATATGTCAGTTCATGTCATTAGACAGTTCCTCAAGATACACACAAAATTAATAAGAGGATGCATGAGCTTTTTACTTATCACTCAAGGATGGTATCAACTCTACACTCCTTAATTCGATCCTCGAATTACAGGTAGCTTTCACTCTGCCTAATTCTTTTTTTTTCATGCTCTTTTTTTCTTTTCATTTTCATGGTGCTGTACTCCCTTCACCGTTTGACGCGAGCCTCAACTCTTACCTTAGGAGCCACAGGCCCGGTTACTAAGATCAGGGGCATTTTCCATGTTTCTTTTTTTCTTTTCTTTTTTTCACTACTACACACATTTTCACATTTATTTGTAGGCAGGTAGCTTTTTCCCCACGATTGGTCATCAATAGGAATGTAGAATATCAATCAATCAACCTGAATGTTCGGTAAAACTCTCATCATCCATTTGAATAGCTCCTAATAATACTTTTCTATGTTGATGAAATTTCAAATGTATTTTGAGGAAAATGCTAAAAACATAACTAGTTAACTCACCCCTTCAACTCACCACCTTCACAAGTACACACTATGAGTCAAGCTAGAAGCAAAAAAAAAATTCTTGCATGAAATATGAAGCACATGTTAGGGACAGAAATTGAAATACAAATTGTCGCTCCCCCCAACTTAATGACATTGTCCTCAATGGCATAAAAGAATAACAATAGAATAAAGCCAATGTAAGTTAAGAAAGGAGAGATGTAACCTGATGATCACATGTGGGTGGTTGCACACTAGCTTTATCAAAGGATAGTGGCCAACAAACACCTAAGACACAATAAAAACGAAATCAATAGAAATAAAATTTCCTTAAAATATTGTGTTGCCTCCAACAAGCGCTAAGTTTAATGTCTTCAGCCAGACACATGGGGTTAACAAGGTCACGTAACACCCCCAATCAATTGACGCCAAATTTTTTCTTTGTAGGGCATCACCAGCCATGGTGGGTCAAGTGGGCCAAACTTACCCTTCATATCATTAAGTGATAGAGAAATTGAGGCACTCAAGATTATATCTTCAATTAAGAAATTTTCATTTGTACACTTAAGATCTTTGTATGTGTTGAACACATCAATGCGGACTTTATTATTTTCACCATTTTCACCCACAACTTCCATTTTCAGATCCTCTTTTATGATATTGAGGTCAGATTGAGTTGAATGCTCAGGGGATTGCTTGAACTACACAGGCTGACTTGTCAAAAATAGTAGCATGATCTGGAATGAAATGGATATGACTTTCAACACAAGGATGCTTAAAAGATTCAAGTGTAGTTGACCAATCAGCTAGTGATAGCATGTCCATGAACATATTGGATTTGCCAAGGTTAGGGTGAGGTAGGAATTCTATGTCTTTCTCAATTCAAGAGAGACCCAGTCAATGTGGACTTTAGGCAGAATTGCTAATTCATCTCTTACCCAATAAGAATGATTGATGATTACACCCAGCTCTTTCTCCACACTCACTTCTTCTTTGTCACCCACTTGAAACAATGTCACATCAAACTTGGGCCCAACATCTAGATGACATTCTTTTTCGTCTCCCCCCAACTTGAGTTCAGCTAACTTGGATGGAGTCTTCTTGATGATCAGTTTCATGTTGGGCCAAGACTTTGGATTGATTTTCAATGGCACCCATCTCCTCCTGATTTGACTCATTAATATTATCTCTCATTTCCAAGTGGGCGTGTCCACAATCATGTTGGACTGAGAATTTGGGATGGAATTTGAGAGTCAAATTGTTGGTCACAATCAAGATAATGATGTTCATATTTGTCAATGGGTTGGCAAAGTGACTGGCTATCTTGCCTCCTTCTGATTTCCATCAGTTGAGTAATCAGGAGGTCAGTTTTGACAAAAGATTTTTCCAATTCTTGTTGTTGGTGGGCGAAGGTTTGCTCAAAGACTTTTTGAGCATTACAGAGCTTTGTATAGATTGCCCAAATTGACAATCAAAAGGCCTGATTGTGGGGGAGAAGTATAAGTAGAATGTGGATCTGCATGTTGTCCCCCATCATGGCCTTGATCATGATTATTATTTGAAATTGGACCCAAGGAGGAAAGTTGTTGTTAGGAGGACTTTGGGCTTGGACCAGAATAGGTTGATCTCTAAGTGTTAAATGTGGCATTACATCTCCAAGTGTTTGGAAGGGTGTGCCTTCAGGAGCATTTGTTAAGCACACCGGCAGATCAATGCCAAAAAAATTTTGATCGAACCATGATATGATTTCGGCACCTAGAAAGGGTCCTTGAATTTCCCCTTGAGGATCTTGATAGAGTAAACTCAATTTTTCAGGGGAGACACCTTGGTCAACTTTTGAGTAAGGAGTGGGTGTGGATAACACTTGAAAGGTTTGGGTATGTTCTTGGGTTGAGGGAGGTGATGAGATGTAAAGTGGGTCAACATATTTCCTCCACCCTGAATCATACATGTGATCTTTAATTGGGTGACTATGAATCAGATGGGCTTGAGTCCATTTGGAGCATTGGACTGGTAAGTAGAGGTTGATGGATAAAGTGGGTGAGGTTGAGAGTGCATACTATAGTGGCTGATCCAATTGAAGTGCCAATTTCATAACCATAATTGTCAACCCACATAAATCTCTTTTTTTGTTTTTGTTTTTTATTTTTTGTTGTTGTTTGAAATATCTGATTTTTTTTTATATTTTCAAATAAGTTAGCAAATAATTAATCCTATGACACCTATGGTTCCCTAGGACATAACATTTAATTTCTCACTAATCAACTGAGGCCTAACTCAAATCCACTCTCAAGCTCGTTAACTGGCCAGGTAAGAGGTGGGAAAGTGGGAGGTTCCCCCTGCTCTCACAGGGACCTAATTAAGTAACCACTTGTCCACTTAGGCGTTTGCCAATAAACCTCTAGCCTTAGACACCAGTCTCCAAACTTGATAGTGGGCCCAAGTGGGCCTAAGTCTCAAAGCGAACCTAGGTCAAGTTTCTACTTTCTTTTATTGGGCTTGAGAATGCAAAAGATGCAGGAAGTTGTGGTTTGTGGGCTAAGGAAGGGTGATCAAATCCCCACCTTATCTTGTTAAGGAAACTGCCCTTAAAGTATTTTAGAAATGATGTGCACACCACAAAATCAAGCAAGGGGTTCTATGCAAGCATGGCAATGCATGATCATGCTTTTAAGAAAGTTGAGATTCTCACCTTGCCTCCCGCAATCTTCGACAAGAAAGGAAACTTTTCAAAAGGAAAATTACCTAAAGATAGAAATCTAAATGATGCATGTCCTAAAGATGGAAAGTTTCTAATCTTGCATGACATCTTTTATTGGATTCAAGTGATTGATTTTTTTGATTTTTTTATTAATTGTCTAAACATGGCAACTAAGAAAAGGAAACTCAATCAAGAGGTTTTAATGGTACTTACCTTCAACGCAATCCCTCGTTCTTTTGTAAATGAAAACAAATGGAAAGAGTGAGAGAAGGAAACTCACCTCATTTACCTTTTTTTTTTTTATTTTTCATGAAATTTTCGGATTTTTTCACTTTTTATTGATACCTACAAAAAGAAAGAAAATGTTAGCCTGAATATATACAAAAAATACCAAAATTATCAAAACTAAAAATCTAATTCCCCGGCAACGACGCCAAAAATTGATAGCCCACGAATGCGTCGTTAAACACGTGACTAACAATCTCAAATATTCGGCCTACACTAAAGATTTTAACAATAGTTAAGTGATGAGAGCGAGTCGAATCACAGGGAAAAAGATTTTAAAGTTGAAAACCTTGAGTTTTTGTGTAGGAAAATAACTTGGCGATATTAATACTAAGTTGCTCTAAATAAATCTAAACTATGTTAAATAAGTAAGGAAGGAGATAGAGAGAGAGAATGAGCGAACATGAGACATGATCAACGTTACAATCTAGTGATCCACTAAATAGTAAAAAAAAAATATTTAACAAAGAAATAAGTTATACCAACCCACAAACGTTAACATTACACCAAAGAAAGGTATGAAATAGCTAGAAGAAAAAGAGAGAGAGAGAACAAGAAAGAGAGAGAGGAGAGAGAGCGCTGGAAGAAAAGAGGAGAGAGAGAGATGATAGAGAGGAGAGAGAGAAGAGATAGAGAAGAGAGAGAGAGCGATAGAAGAAAGAGAGAGGCGAGAGAGAGAGAGAGAGAGAGAGAGAGGACGCGAAAGAGAGAGAGAGAGAGAGGAGAGAGAGATGAGAGACGCGAGAGGAGAGGCGAGAGGAGAGAGAGGACGCCGAGAGGAGGCGGTGCGCCTCTACGTGCATGCATGCACGTAGGGGCAGCGGCAGGCGCGCGGGCGGCAGGCGGGGCGGCCTGGGCGCGCAGCCAGGCGGGCACGGGCTGAGGCGGGGCGCTGGCACGCGGGGCAGCAGGCGGGCGGGCTGGGCGGTGCTGGCGCGGGCAGCTGACGCAGGCGACGCGGCAGACGGGCAGGTGGCCGGGTGCTGCTGCTGCTCTTCTGCGTTCCTGGGAGAAGGAGGCCGAGAGAGAGGAAGAAAGAAAGAAGAAAGAGGAGGAAGAAGAAGAGAAGAGAAGAGGGAGGGTGTGTGCGGAGGAAAGAGAGAGAGAAAGAGGGTAAGAATAATTCTCGAGAGAGAGAGGGGGGGAGCTTTTTTAAATAGAGAGAGGTTTTCAAAATAGGGAGAAAATCTTGAGAAAAATAGAAAGAAGGGAGAGAAAGAAAAAGGAAGGCGGCTAGGGTTTTGCAACTTTTTGTATATGTCAGATTTGCCCCTGCTAGATTGCTTGGTCATTGGCCGTTAAGTACTTCATAAAATACTCATTAACTTGTAAATACAACATACAATTGAATTAAACAATTATCGTCCATGATAATAGAAATCTTATGAATTTATCAAGTATTAGTCATCAAAATGGCATGATTATTCATGATAATTGTGATATTATCAAGAAGAAAGAGAAGAAGAAGGAGAAGAATAAGGAGAAGAAGAGGAGGAGCTCGAGATTGCAAGATTGCTGATCAAGAAGGAGATCCAGCCAAGTTTGTAATTGGTCAGAGTCCTAAATTTTCTGGGGAATCTGTGTATGTGTTCTAAACAGATCTCCCAATTCATTTGTCTTCATCAATTCTATTGTATTAAGATAGATCGTGCTAGAGGATCAATTCTCTAAGTGTGCTTGGTCTAGCTGAACTTGGATCTATTGTGATCTAGAGGTTTGAGTACTTTGTACTCTATTTTGGAGCCGTAGTGCTCTGGGTTGGAGCCGTTGTGCTCTGGTGCTCAAGGGCTTGTGAATTTGCTGAATTCACAAATGGTCTTTGGAGTAGGTCGGTG